>JAIPRK010000001.1:0-291118 GCA_025469195.1 Chaitophorus viminalis
TTCAGAATCGTTATTCGTATACAATGATATCTATCATTGCATTCAAATTTAACAAATCCATTGTAATAATGATCTATCCTATAAACGAGGTACACTCCACCCCCAACTGTACAGCAAAGCGAGGCCCGCCCGTTCTTTCTTTTTTTAATGTACATTTTTATTATAATTTTTTAGTTCTTGATGCATTATAGTTTTGAACAAATTTTTGGATTGATATAACGAAATATAATATAATATAATCAAAATTACAAGTCTTGTCAAGAACAAATCAACTTTTTATCGAACAAAATATTGGACTGTTTGGAATATAATTATTAAATAAAATAGAATCAAAATTGAACGCATAGCACAAAAATGTACACTACAATATACCGTATATAATATTATTTATTATAATACATTATGTGCCTATCAGTGGAGGCTTGAATTTTTTTTTTTTAGTTGAATCACATAAAATTTATACACTACGCACCCAAAAATGCTTGTCATTCCAAAAAAATTACATACACCTAATGATTTTATTCTAGTTACTCAAAAAAAAAAATCATTAGAAAAATAAACATAACTGTCCACTCTTAGTGTAGTAATCAGAGCTTTATTACTTATTCCAACCACAACCGTGCACGGGTGGACAAGGACAATAAGGAGAAATAACTAAAACAACATGTATTTAAAATGTGTACCTATATAGCGTAGAAATGTATTTATAAAATATGCAATTATGAAAAAATATGAAAAAAGAAATAAAAAAATAGCAGCAGAATCTAGTAATCAGTAATCCGAAACGTCAAAATATTAATTCAGAATTATCAAATGTAGAAGAATATGCATTTGTATAAAAATCCGGAATTATAACATATTCCGTACACTGTTCAATATGATATTACACAATAATATTATGGTCACCAAATACTGTAGATTAGTATTTGTGAATCTATAGTATTTGTGGTCACCCACGCGCCTCTCTGGTAGACTGATAACGTCTTGGTGATAAACTGATAGCTGATAAGCCGTGCGCAACCAATGTCGACTTAGGGACGCGCGCGCGCGCCCGCGCTTAAAGTTTCGAAGTTTACGATTTAGAACAGCCGTGGTGCATTACCGAACACGGACGTTATCGTTATGAATTATATCGTACGACTATAAAAAAAAAAAAAATAGTGCAAGTCGATATGCATGTAAGTATATAATTTAAAATGTGTATGTGTGTCGCGGAGCGCGATTGGGGTTAATGTGTTTTTTGCTCCATTTCTTTTCTCAACACTCCCTACTCCCCCGTAACGTTAACCCTATTGTACCGCCCCGCGTTCGGCTCGGTATTCATTTCGCTATTTTTTTTTTCTCCTCACCCCCGTCCCATTCGCTAATATTTCCTCTCTTCGTTCCCCGTCGAACGTTCTGGTCGTCCCGTTTGCAACAACAATACACATCGACGTAGGTAACTACGATATACACACACACGTCATGTCACGTTTACAATAACGGCGAGAGCGAAATAAGTGCGCGCACTCGTTATTGGCCTCGCGAATAGGATTCCCGTTGAGAGACCTTCACTGCCGGTCGTGTTCAGGTACGCATGAATTCGTCGAATGTCCCCCGAGAACCGTCTCATTGTTTGTACTCGTACCGACACCACGCGCGATTACCTCTTACACCTTTCGCTTGCTCACTTATAGATTTTCATTCAATCCATCCCTCGATACGTTGTCAATAGGACACACACAGGATTGTAGACTGCAGTGGTCTGTGGTTTCATCAGTTTTTAAATTGTTATTGATTTTTTTCGTATCTGCAGATGTTATCCATGGAGGATCAGCTCGACCACTAGATGAAAATGAACAGTTTGTGTTGATGACACAGTAAAGTGTTGGCTGACTCGTCAACAAAGCATGATATCTGTTGGTACAAAATCAGATATGGCCAGCAAGAGGACAAACACTGCGGCTACTACCTCAGCTATCTCAGACAATAATGTCGACGCTGTTGGTGAGAACTTTTCATTTGATTGCAAACAAAAAAAAAAGTGTGAATTAGTATTAAAATTAATTCATGACAATATTGAAATGTTGCACAAATATAGCATTTGTTGTATTACAATATTCATGAGTCATGACTAATATTGGAATTAATAATTCTTTATCTCATAGATTTGAAAATTACTTTTCATTACAGTTTAATCTGTTAAGTATAATACTATGATAGATTATTATTTATTTATTATGATCTTGATGGGTGTTAATACCATAATTAAATAATATATGTATTATATTTTATTTCACTTATTAGATTTTTAGTATTGCATATGCCCTTCACCTTCATCTTTCTATATTTGTATAATATGTATTACCTAAGTGGTAAAATCCTTTATTCAAATTTAACATTTGTAGTTCAATTTATATCATTAAGATCTTAAAAGTTAGCATTTATGAAATAAATAAATTTAGATAGAATACCTAACTTTTAATTAACTTAATTTTTTCCGATGTAGCAAAACAGTTATCAGAACAAGTCTTACGTAAAAAATCTACAATTTCGCCAGAAGATGTATTGGCATTATCAAAAATTACAGAAGGTAATGTAAATTATTTCAATATTTAGTATTTTTATTAGTAAATATTTTATTTATTATTTTTAGGGTATTTATGTGCTCCAGATGCAAATGTGTACAACATAGACTTTATTCGTTTTAAAATCCGTGACCTTGATACAGGAATGGTTTTATTTGAAATTGCCAAGCCTTCTGTAATACTAGGTAAGTTTGATTTATTTGCATACATTAAATGTGAATACATATTAATTATTTTTCTAAATTGTTTTTAGATGACAATCAAACTGAAGTAAAAGTAGAAGAAACAGATTTAAATAGTGGCCGATTTGTACGCTATCAATTTACACCTAAATTTCTTAAATTAAAATTAATTGGAGCAACGTAAGAATTGTAATAAATATTTTTTTTACTGAATTTTATTGTACTGTAATTTAATAACAGTATTTTAATGTTACTTTATATGATTTTGGTATTGTAAACTTTATTATACACATTTTTAATTTGATTTTTATCTAATTAACAGAGTGGAGTTTACTGTTGGAAGCAAGCCAGTAAACAAGTTCCGTATGATTGAACGACATTATTTTCGTAATAAATTGTTAAAGACGTTTGATTTTGAATTTGGTTTTTGTATACCACACAGCAAAAATACATGTGAACATATATATAAATTTCCGAATTTGGATTCTGAATTGAGTATTTATATTTAATATTAATGAATATTTATATGTATAATTTTAATGTATGTGATATTTCAGTAAATGATATGATCAAAAATCCATTTGAAACTAAATCTGACAGTTTCTATTTTGTAGAAGATCGACTCATTATGCATAACAAAGCTGAATATGCATATAATGGTGGAGGAGTTTAGTAGTATTCAAATTGTTTTTTTTTTTGTATTTTCAGAACATAAAGTAGTTAACACTTTTCACTGTGTTCCTTTTTTATTTATTCAAACTGTTAACATCATGGTTTTAAATCACATTGAGTGGTCACATTTGTCACATTTTAGGATGTGAAAGCGCTTTACATTCCAGCAATTTGCTATCCTTTGTTTAACTTTTGTAAACTCACTGTGTTATACCACACACCACTTTTATATTTATTATTGTTTAAATTTATAGAAATGTTATGGATCTTTTATGAATTTATGATACAAAATCATTTTAAATTGTTTTTCTTATCTTCTGTGATTGTAAAAATAAAGTTTGTCATTATTTTATATTTAATTAATAAATATAATTTAAATATGTTGAATGCAGAAAAATATTCTTTTTTTTTTCAAAAAATATATATAGTAGACCAGCGCATAAAGTGAGTCTTATAACCAAATGAATCTTATAGGCTAAGTGGAAAAAATTTTTTATTTTTTATTAATTTTATTTTATTACATACATATTTTGCTTTTACTGATATAATTATTATTATGTATGTATGTATGTACATATTTATTATTTTTGAAGAAAATTTGTAATTTTAGTTTATTTTTTATTTAGTTCCAATATTCCAGAAATATAATGCTCATACTCATATTGTACATTGACATTAATACCACGGTGATGGTTGTTATACATTATAACTTTATAAGGTATCAACAGAAACTAGAAATAACCAACTTGAATATTATTTAATTTTTCAATATCAATTGATTTTTGAATTATAACCAAAAAAGTTTATTTTCTACTATTTATTTTAAGAAATGTGAGTCTTATAACCAATTTTTTTCTAATTTATTTGGTTAGGTCTGGATCGTTCCAGACGACTTTGAGCCTAATAAGCGACTGAACCTTATATCCGTGAGTCCTATAAGCAGCGTCTACTGTATTTGATAATTTTTACATGTTTGATATGATAAAAATTCAATTTTTAATCTTTATATTATTTATTTACTACTAAATGTAATTAAAAAATATTAAGATCTATAAAACATGACATTATAAAAACATTCTATGAGTTGAAAAATAAATAATTAATAAAATTAATAAGGAAATATTATTTTCTTGAATAGTTTTCAATATATGCACACTTAGAAGTATTCAAACTTTTTTAATTAATAGTCTCCATGTATCTTCTACATTTTAAGGTTTACCATTTCATTAATGAAAAAAATAAAACATATTTATAAGAATGTAGGTATATTCATTTATTTATTTATTTTGAATGTATTTTAATATATATTAATTGTTGGACTTGAAGTATTACTCGTATAATACTATGGTTTATGATCATTAATATTTTTCCCTTTACTGTACAGTGGTTTCTTTGGCGTTTAAAATTTATGAAACATATTTTGTATACTTCTTAAAACTAAAAAGAAATAGGTGAATTGGGACATTTTTGATTATAATTATTATTAATTATTAATTCACCTAAATGTAATTAATTAAATATGATAAAAAAAAATGAGGATATTTAATTTAAGACTTAAGGGTTACTACATACTCAAAATAATAATATTGAAAAACAAAATATTAACTAATTTTTTCATAACCCAGGTGGCTAGATTGTAATTTATGAAATTAGACATTTTTTGGGATATTTAATTACAATCGAAAACGTTGAAGTATGTTTATAAGTGCGTTTGTTAAAGAAGAACACAACACAAAAAAATAAGTTTTTTATTTGAAAGAATGTTCAGTTCTAAGAAAAATGGTATAGATTTTACGTTTCTACTCAAATTATTCAATAAGACTTTATAAGCAATTGAAAATAGATGCGTGACGTTATTACTCTTTGGGCATTGGGCTTATGGTAATTGCCTATCTTATATGTGTAAAAGTTTCTCGCTCATACGAAGATTTACCTGCCCAAAAATTTTATCTTTGTAATTTAATTCACACATAATTGTGTTAAGAATTTTAATATAACAATTAGTTTTTTAAATATTGAAAGAGATATTATATATATCTTAAAAGAGATATTTTTGTTAAACAGTGCGTTATTGTGATTTATTATAGTGAAACCATACAAAAATATCTTTTAAGATTTTCAATATTTCAAAAACAATGGTTATATTGAAATTATGACACTTTTATCGTATTAAATATGTAAAACCATGCATTAATATGGAAATTAAATTTCAAAAATAAAATTTTTTTGTTAGTAAATTGTTGTGTGAAGCAAGGAATTTTTATACATTCAGATAGGCATACGATGAGCCGGGTCCAATGACGTCACGTGGTGACTATTATACATTTCTTAATTCGGCTGTAGCCCATAAGCGCAAAATATGACCCAAACGCAACCCAAAAGCTCAAAAATAAATATCCCATAAGCCCAAATTAATCTTATAAAAAAAAGTGTATTTTATTAAAATCATATAGTTATTATTATACTATGCTATTCGTGATTATAAAATGTGTATTTAAATACAAAAATATATAAATAATTATAAAAATTGTATTTAATTTAATAGCAACAACTAATAGATGTGTTGTTTAAGATCAATAAAAAAAAAAAAAAATAATTAAGTAGGTTCTTTAATATTAAATTTGAAATTTGAAGCCCACAGTTTTTATGTAATCCGATCATGAAATATTTTTTTCTATGTATAAGTTCTATGCTGAAACTCCATATTGGAGTTAACTTTAAAACTGGTAATACCAATACTAAGATACAAAAGCGCAAATTCGTTTTGCCCTTTTGGTCTATCGAAAAAAAAATTGACATTTTGCGCTTTTGGGCTTCACTGTTTAATTCTTCCTAATCTTAAAGTAATAAATTATTTTTATATTGGATTTCCACCGAATTATTTCATAAAGCTATAATAATTTAACATTTAAAATTTTTTTTTTATGTTGTGTGACCCTTTTACATTTGAGTTTTTGAATAACAAATTTGTCTACTGCTCGGTATCGGTGTTGAGAAAATGATCCAAAACTGCAACGAATTGTTCAGTCATCATAAAATGAAGGCAATGTGTTCCGCCGGGAATTATTTTGAGCCTGCAGTGCAAAAATAATTTACGTTTATCAATTCATAGTTGCCTTTTGTAGCATTCTTATTTTATGTACTGTCATAATTGTAATTTTAGTGCCTCTTTAGTTCTTTACTATACTATGGAAGTCAGAAAGATTTGCAATTATGTGTATTACTCGATACTGTTAAATATCCAAAAATAATAAATAACGACTCTTCAACCAACGCACAATAAAATATAATCTCAACAATAAGAATCGTGGATGTGTGACGGCACATCATTGTCCCTTTCAGTTGGTCAACTCTTGAAGGCCACTGCATCGGGCAGTTCTTGATTCACCACTAGTCACTATCACTTCTAAGTTTCAAGATCTGCCTTAGACATATGATCCCACGTAAAACATAAATACCTAACTTTAATTAATCCCTATACTTAGAAAGAGCGTTCTGCTTTTGATGCAGGGATTATAGTCAATGCCCAAAAAGTGATTGCATTAAGGTTAGGGAATACATTTTCAAAATTTTAATTCTTGATGGCTAAATATGAGAACGCCTTGTCCCTGAAGTTGGCTAGATATATTAATTTTAAATTTTGAAATTTATACGAAAGTTGATCCCCTTAATCTTCGGTGTATCATCGATGCCTGAACATGTGTATGTATAAATTCGTGTTTAAACTACCTGAACTATAGTTGTATTACGGATAGTATTAGGTTTTCTAGCAATAAATTCGAATAACGGGAGAAGATGCGTTTCGAAATGATCGGACTCTTAAAGTTAATTTATACTGCGCACAAGATTAACCGTCCACCTCTATCAAGAGCTTCCCTTTCCCACTCTGGATTCGACCATTATATGCTATTGGTTATTTGATTGACTCACGTTGAATGCTTAATGTTTTCATGTAAGTAATTGGCGTGTTTCGGAGGTATTAATTTGTCATCGGAACCATGTATGATGAGCGTGGAAACGTTGATATTGGGCAGAACGTCTCTATAAATATCGCCTCCGTTTTGGTCTAACGTTGCCTGGACTGAATCCACCCACGCGTTCCAAGTATCGTGGAAATATTTTAAATCGTACACCTTGTCTACATCTCTTTTCCATGTCGGTGGCCAGTTCCAAGTGTCTCGTTTTGAATCGAAAACCTTATATTCTTCCTCAGTGTAATAAGCGATGGAACCCCAAACCACGAGTTTTTGCACATGTTCAACGGCTTTGGACGCTGCGATCAGTGAAACAGAACCACCGTTACACCAGCCCAACAACGAATATCTGTGGATTTGTAACGCCTGTGGTGTGCAAGATAATACATTAAATACTGGTTATGATACTATAAAATTATAGCCAAGGTATATAGAGAGAGATTTTAATCACAAGTTTTGACTGTTGTGATTTAGAAATTGCAAAATATAATTTTTTTTTTCAACACGTAATACACAATTTGTATCAGACTAGACACAATAAGTATATTTGATGAGAGTTACAATTGATAGACATGGAAAAATTTGACGAAAGAAGACACCCATCGATGGCACTTTCTATGGTTTTTATTTTTTTTTAAACTTATTTCATATTTGCTTGTCTTAAGAGATCACGACACCACTTACGCTTCAGGCATCTTGGGGGATCGCCAGGTATGGTGGGAGTGGTCAAGTTTTTTATGAGTTCGGTTGGATAGTTATTAAGTTTGGAATGAAATCTTTTGTAAAATATTTTGGCTTTGTCGTTAACTGATTTGAGTTTTGTGTATTGTGTGAGTATGAAGGGTGTCTGGGTGTGATTTGACACGTAGGGTGGGGAGTTCATTATTTTTCGGAGAGCGATGTTTTGAAATTTTTATATTTTAAGTATGAAGGTCTTTTTTGCGTTGCCCCGAAGTTGGAGTCCATAGGTACATAAGGGTTTGAGAATTTTTTTATAAATCAGAAGTTTGTTTTTAATGGAAATGAAGTTATTATTGCTTAATAAGGGTTTAAGAGACGGAGACAATAATTCAGTGCTAATATTTTGATTCTAATGTGATGAGTACAGGTTAGTCTTTGGTCGAGAGTGAGCCCGAGATATTTGATTTCTGAGGAGTAGGGGATAGGAATACCGTATAGAAAAACCCTGGGACAGGAAACATATTTGAAGGTGAAGGTAGTATGAACAGATTTGCATTGATTAACTTTGAAACGCCAGTTGGTGAACCATTTTTCTATGATGTTAAGGTGAGTTTGCAGATTGTTTGACGTTAAGAGTGGATCATTGTCAATAGATATGATTTCTTTGTCATCAGCATAGTCAGCTACTAACATGTTGGGGGTAGTAGGTTGGTCAGAAGTGAAAATATTGTATAGAATAGGAGACAAAATGCCTCCTTGGGGAACATCAGTTTTTTTAGCTGCTATATCAGATAAAGAAGATCCGTAGCGTATTTGAAAATGACGATCTGTTAGATAGGATTTGATGAGTAAGTAAAACTGTTTTATTTTCAAATTACTAAGTTACAGATTAAAAAACTTTTTTGTTATATCTCTCTTTATAAAAAGTATTAAATACGCAATTCATCGTTAACTTTTAGGAAAAGTATTATTAGTAATTACTTCCATCAGCGATACAGCATAGTCAGCGTCACGTTGTAAATATCCTGGTAAAAAATCTCGGTTGGGCGGTCGACTGAAACCGTAACCAGGAGGATCCCATGTAATCAATGTATATTTTTCCTTGTCGAGGTATTCGATTACTGATGCGAAGTTATCAGAATATCCTATAAAAATATAAATTATAAAAACACATTTACTTACTCCACCGTTGTTTTCTTATTTTTTGGCCAATATTGTATAGGCACCTAATACTCCATAGGACAACAACAACGTGTGTGGTCCATTTCCAAATTTTGAGTAGTTGATGACGACATCTTTAACCTTGATTTTTGGCATTTTTTTCTAAAACCGTGAAATATTACAATCACATATAATTACATTATCTCTCTAAATAGTCATAGCATGAATTTTTAATCGAGTCAGTGTCTCGAGCAGTATAATTGTCTCAGATCATACCTATATAATGAATTTTAGACTATGATATAAGTATCTAATTATCTGTGTATACTACCTTCTGGCTTCTACCTAGTTGTAGTGGATGGCTAAATTGAATGTTGATATAAATGTTTATTTGTTTAAAAATTATGCCCCTGACGAGATTGTTCCATACGCAGATAATTATGTGTAAATAAATATTAATTATACATATTAATAGATTTTAAAAAAATTTGGAATATTTTATCTTTATATAACTAAAACAAAGTATCTTTTTGATTACGCTCTGGTCAATAACGTTTGCGATCTGTTGAGCCTGGCAACACAACAACGTATGAGAAGCGCTGCAGAACACTGAAAATGTAGATGAACCTGCGCGATCACAAACTCGTTGCTATAATATTAACTAATATAATATTATTATTTATTACAATGTTGGTCAACGGAGGCGATTGCTACGCACCACGTACGTTGGACGCGTTGATCACAGCGGCGTTGCGCAAACCTGTTTGAGAAAACACGAAATGCAATGCAATGAAAACAACTTAGTAAAAATGCACGGGTCAAGTCGACTGTCAAGGTATATTGTGCCAGAAAGACTCTTCAATGACAAGTTCACTTCATTGACCTTCAGAGAACTTAGACCTATGAACAATCATAGACTTATAAGTTAAAATACATATAACTTTATGTGTATATGACATTATATGGCATCCAAAAGTAAAAAAATTGCTGGGCGGTCACGATCGTATTATATATATATATATATATATATAAATTATAATACAAGCTGAATTACCCGGCGTTGCCCGTGGAAATAACTATGAATGTTCAATTAATTTTAGGTTTAAGTCGCTGCGGATGCAATGCCAATGCTAGTCTAAACACCCGGAATAACGAATAAATAACAAATAACAAATAAATTTGTATTTTGTATTGTTTAAATTAAATATTATTAATATAAATATTTGTGATTCACGGCATAGAACGTTTTTTGACTTTTTTAACCAACGCTTAATTCCATTTTACCTCAAAAAATGTTTGATGGAATTTTTTTACTATTTATTAAATTTTTTTAATATTATAGCAGCCGTCAAATTTTTAGCTTGATTGGTCTATAGTGATTTACATTATGCGTTGATTATAAATTCAAATTCTCCACCTCAATTTTAATAAAAATCTTATGACCGTTTGAAATTGAAATTTTTACGAAATGGCATCAAATATCGATTTTTTCTCAAACGATTTTAAATATTTGTAATAATTCAAAAATTATAAGTTGAAGAAATTCTAAAATTTTTACCAGTTGTTAAGATTGGCTTTTTCTTTAATTCATATTTTTTCAAAATATTATACTGATTTTTAAGCAACTAAGAGGCATTTAAAATATTCGATTTTTTTTTGATAATTGTTGAAAAACAAATTTGACTGATACAAAATACTTTAAAATTTAAGCGAGTTTCATAGAAGTTGTTGTTAGTGTTATTTCAAAATTATTTAAATCCATTGACCCAATTATTTTTTATAAGCATTTGAAAAGCAAATATTGACATAATATTTCATATTAAATACACTATAATATATTATATTATATACCTATTCTGGACTAACATCTCCGTTAAAAATCGTTATTCGTGTACAATGATACCTATCCTATGAACAAGGTCCACTCCACCACCTACTGTACAGTAGAGCGATGCCTATCCGGTTCTTTTTTATTTTGATTTTAATCTAATCAACAGAGTAGTTTACTGTTGGAAGCAAGCCAGTAAACAAGTTCCGTATGATATTTCCGTAATAAATTTTTAAAGACGTTTGATTTTGAATTAGATTTTGGTATAACACACAGTAAAAATATATGTGAACATACATATAAATTTTCGAATTTGGATTCTGAATTGAGTATGTATATTTAATATTAATGAAGATTTATATGTATAATTTTAATGTATGTGATATTTTAGTAAACGATATGTTCAAAAATCAATTTGAAACTAAATCTCACAGTGTTTATTTTGTTGAAGATTATTAACTATATTATGAATCGACTCATTATGCATAACAAAGCTGAATCCTGAATAATATGCATATAATAGTGAAGGAGTTTAGTAGTACTCAAATTGGTTTTTTTATACTTTCAGAACTTAAAGCAATTAACACTATTCACTGTATTCCCAACACTTTCCAAACCTCTTTTCCGTTCATCTGACCAGTTATCGGTATTTCTAGTTGAATCGCAATTTTTATACGTACCTCGGTGTAGTAAACGTTGGAACATCAAACCACGAGTTTTTGCACCTGTCCAACGACTTTAGATGCTGCGATCAGTGAAATAAGACCACCGTTACACCAGCCTAACATTGAATATCTGTGTATCTGTAGCGCCTGCGGTTAGTCAATATATTGAGCGTTGCTTATGATCCATCACTTATGAGTATTATGACATTATGATAGTATATAGCCATGTTAGAGACCATAGGCGTGCGCAGACCTTTGTGGCAGTGTGGGCTAAGCCACTGTTCAGTTAGGATCAAGAACAAATTTTTAATTTATAGTAGATAGGTTAGGTTATTTTACTTAAGTTATAAAAATCACAAAATAACATAATTACATTTACAGTAATTAAAATAATATAGCAATTCATAATTCCATTCTTCTTTCACTAGGAGTTAATATTTTAAACTGCTCAATCATCTCATCGACATTGATGTTGTATGCCAATTCTTGTTCGATGAACATTTTTGAATTTTTGATATTTTAATACATTTTTTTTTTTTTTTTATGTGGCCTAGGTCATTGTTATGACTTATGTGTAAGTCGACATGACTCAGCATCGTTCCATCTCATCTTCGTGGAACCAGTCGCGGTGGACCGACTACGTTTGTTCTTCTAGAAATTTAGAAATGAGGTAGTTCGGTAAACCGGTCATCGGGCATTAGACATGAAGTGGATGCAGTTTTCAAAAGCGGTATTCCCCATTTGCGCCAAAAAAAATTAATTATTTTTGGGTACAGCCCATTTGCGCCAAAATAATAAAGGTATGTTTTTTCCAATAGCCCATTTGTGCCAAATTTACCTGCGTAAACATTTTAAATTAACAACTTGGTTAATTCTTATATTTTAAAGACTTATTTAAAACGTATGCCTGTAACGTATAATAAAGTTATTTTTATAAGTCTATAGATTTTAAAGCTTTGTATATTATTGCATCGAAAGATAAACAAACAAGTTTTATATCAGTTTTATTATATTGTACGAGCTTTAAACGATCTACATTTCATTACTTCTAAAAACGAAAATTTTTTATTTATTAATGACGAATTATCTAATATAATTATGTTTACATGCCACAAAAATTTAAAATCTATAGACTTATAAAAATAACTTTATTATATGTTACAGGCATATGTTTTAAATAAGTCTTTAAAATATAAGAATTAACCAAGTTGTTAATTTAAAATGTTTACGCAGGTAAATTTGGCGCAAATGGACTGTACCCAAAATGAATGAATTTTTTTTCTTTTTATTCTATTCATATTACATATTATTACGTATAATTTACAGTCCAAATTTAATCTACCTACTGAGTGCGTTTTGAATATCAAATCAACTGAGTTAAAATATCTTTAAAAATACTACTATTAAAATCTGCAGGATGTTAAATTTTTTTTTTTTTTTTGTTTATTGGTCTTAAATAACAACTCGGCAGCAAAGGCCATTAGTTCACAATTCTTAATAACAATTTAGATAATATACATAGGGTTCATAGATACAATTATATTTTGTTAATTAAATTAGTTAGTTTAAGAAATTTAAGCATTTTTTTGTTCTGATCGGGATGAGGTCCGAGACTTGAGTCGAGGGTTTCGGTCAAGTTGAGGTCCATTCACTCCTGGTCGTAAACATGACATTCAGTCAAGATGTGTTTGACGGTGAGATGTTAGCCGCAGGCTTCACAGAAGGGGGGTTCATTATCAGACATGAGATATCCGTGGGTAAGTTTAGTATGTCCTATTCTTAAACGATTTAAGGAGGTTTCTTCTTTTCGCTTGAGATTGGAATTATTCCATCTGAAAGTAGTTGTCTTGATCTGGTTTAATTTAGTATTCTGGCTATCCCAGGATATGTGCCATTTTTTTCTAATATATGTTTTCAATGAGTTTTTGAAGTCATCGTAGGTTATGAAGTCTAGCAATGGCGTGTTCATATTGGAGATGGCCATATTAGCATATGTATCCGCCGTTTCGTTACCTGAGATACCGGTATGTCCTGGAATCCATGTTAGTATAATTTGTTTTTTTTTTTGATTAGCTTCGTCAATTTTATTTTGGATGAGGATGGCAATGTCACCAGGGTGAGTTTTGTTTTTAACACTGTTTATGGCGCTGAGTGAATCACTGAGAATTAAGAAATTGGTGTGTGGTAAGGTGTTTATTACTTCGATGGCTTTTAGAATTGCCAGAGCTTCCGCAGAGAATATTGAACAATCATTGGGAAGCTTGAAAGTTAAGTTTTGATTTTCAAGTATGATTGCAATTCCAACCCCGTTGCATGACTTTGAGGCGCCGGTATATATTTTTTGAAAGTTCTTGAAGTCATCTAGGATTACTTGAAAGTGTCTTCTAAATATCTCGGGGGCTGTGTTCAGTTTAGATAAGGCGCTTAGCTCGGTATTGGTTTGGTAATTGTTTTCCCAAGGTGGGGCTATGTACGATTCACGAGGAATATTTTTCACTGATGAGAATTCGATTTCATTGGTCAGCTTGACAATTTCATTGTTTATGTTACTGTATTTGACTCCGTTGCGACTAGCACGTCTAGCGATGTTTTTAATGGATAGCTCTATCCTTCTCAGCGTAGGAGGGGGTATGCCGGCTATGTTATAAATGCTAAGTGTAGGGCTGCTCCGGAAGGCTCCAATTGCTAGTCTTAGTCCGCTATTATTAACTGTATCTATCAGTTTTAGGGTAGATTTGGCTGCTGCTCTGAATAATATTGATGCGTAGCTGATTTTGGATTGAATGGTTGCGTTGTATATTTTTATTAGAGATTTGGAATCACCTCCCCATGAAGTGTGTGATAAGATTTTAATTGTTTTTAATGAGATACTTGTGGTTTTTTAGGTGTTTTATGTAGGGTGACCAGGTTTGACGTTTGTCAAATGTTACTCCTAACATTTTAACAGAATCTTTGTTGGCAATTGGGGTATCGTTTAATTTAATGACTAGTTTATTGACTCTTTTTTTTGTAAAAGTTGAACAAGAGGACTTCTGAGGAAAGAAGTTGAATCCGGTTTTGTTTGCCCATTTTTCTAAGCTGTTGGTGGTTATTTGTAAAAAATTTTGAACGGTTTCGACTTTGTTGTTCCTGCACCAGTAGTTGAAGTCGTCTGCGAATAAGTTGCATTTTATTAGAGGGTTGCAGTTTTGGGTGATGTCATTAATTGCAATCAGGAAAAGTGTTACTGAAAGAGCAAAACCTTGAGGAACTCCATTTTCTTGGGTGAATTCCCTGGATAAGTGGTTATTGGCTTTTACTTGGAATTTTCGGTTTGTGGTAAAATTGGTTATAATGTTAAGTAGTCTACCTTGGCATAGGATTGTGTTTAGTTTAATAATAATGTTGTGCCTCCAAGTTGTGTCATATGCTTTGGCTATATTTAAGTTAATTACGCCCATGAGTTGCGTGTTTTCTAATGTTAGTTTGACTTTTTCGTTTATTTCGTGTAGGTTATCCATAGTGCATCTATTTTTCCTAAACCCATTTTGTTTTAGGGAGAAAAAAGATATTTTCTCTAAAAACCATGAGAGTCTGTGATTTATTATTTTTTCAAATAGTTTGCACATAGTATTGAGAAAAATGATGGGTCTATATCCCTCAGTTTTAAATTGATTTTTTTCGGGTTTGAGTATAGGTATTATGGTCCCTGCTTTCCATTTTCTTGGCCAGTGTCCCTCATTCCATATACGATTATATATACTTAGGAGAAATTTGAGAGTTTTAATGCTAAAATTTTAAATGAACGAGTAAGGGATAGAGTCGGGTCCAGGACTGTTGCTTTTACATTTTTTTAGTGTATTCGTTATTTCGTGTAGGTTAATTGGCTTGTTGATGAGGATTTGATCTGCATGGTTTTGATTGGCAGTATTAATTATATCTTCTTTCTCGCATTTATCTTTAAGGGCTAAAAAGTTGGGTTTATAGTTATTATCGCTGCTGTTTTTGTAGAAATATTCGCCTAGGTTGTTGGATATTTGTTCGATGTTGTTTAAAAATAGATTTATGTTAGAGTTGATTAGATTAATTTTTCGGTGTCGACGGAGTCCTTTAAGTGATTGGATTTTATTCCAAACTAGTTTGGAGTCAGTTTTTTCATTAATGCTACAAGTGAATTTTTCCCATGTCAACTTTTTGCTTGCTTTTATCAAGAATTTTTATTTAGCTCTTAACTGTTTAAGTTGAATGAAGTCCTCCTGATTATTAGTTTTTTGGAATTTTTTAAGTGCATCATTTTTGTCCTTGATTGCTTTTTTTATGTCTAGATTCCATCAAGGAACTTTTGGTTTTGGAGTTTTGGATTTTGATATTCCTATAGTTAAATTAGCAGTTGAAATTATTGATTCTGTGAATTCGTCGACCAGTTCTTCAGTGTTTTTGATCCCAGATAAATTTATATTAGTTACTTTGTCTTCGAGCAATTGGGAAAAAAGTAGCCAATCAGGGTTTTTCAAGTTCCATCTCTCAAGTTTGGGGGTACTGTCATTATGACGGGTAAAAAGTTGTATGACAATAGGGAAGTAATCACTGCTGGTAATGTTGTTTGATACCGACCAGTCTAGTCTTTGAGCGAAGGAGGCATTTGAAAATGTCAGGTCAATGTTTGAAAGGTTACCGTTAATTGGGTTTATGCGCGTGGGTTCCATATTGTTAAGTAGTACCAAGTTTTCGCTTTCTAGGATTTTTTCTATTACTTTTCCTCTATTGTCTGTGTTTTGAGAACCCCATATAATATTGTGACTGTTGAAGTCACTTGTTATAATGAAGGGCTTAGGTAGTGGCTTAATTATATTTTCAAGGTCTTTTTCCGAAAAGGTATGTTGGTTGGGGAGGTAAATATTGCATAAATTAACTTCTACATCATTAAGTTTTACTGATGCTGCTATTACCTCAAGATGGGTTGATATAAAGATTTGTTTGGAGGGGTATAGAGAACTAATGTACATTGTTACTCCGCCACTGGCTCTGAGTCTGGAGTTTCTGGATTTACTATATTCATTGAAATAAGGGAGTCTAGCGGCATTTAAATCAGTGAAATTGGTTTCTTGGAGGCATAATATGTCCGGTGAGATATCAGATATTAGAATCTTAAGTTCATCTAGCTTTTTATAGAAGCTATTCATGTTCTATTGCAATATTTTCATTACTTTTTATTTTAATTTATTTGTTAACTTAGATGTTGCCACTGTCGCTTCGATGTTTGTGTAGTTTTGTATTATTAATTGTTATTTTTATTCAGTTTGAGTGGGTTTAGTGGACAGCGCTTAATCGAGAAGGGAATTACAAAGTCGAGTCAATCTGTTTTTTTATGCCTGGAGTATTAATTGTAGGTTTGATTTTTTCTATGACCTCGATCATTTCAAGACATGTAATGTTAAAATCATCTAAAATTGGAGCTGGGTTGGATACGCCGAGAGAGTTTTCAATTATGTACTTAAACTGTTCGTAATTAATTTTTTTGTTGGGCATTTCTTCAAACTTGGGTTTGGTCGGTTCAAGAATTTCATCGAGCTTTAAGACTTTATTTTCTATGGATTGATTTCTGGTTGGGACATTTTGATTGTATTTGGTTTAGAAATAGTTTCTTTTGATATATTATCTTAAGGAGGTGGTTTTGAGGAAGGCAGATCGTTGGTTAGGGATGATGAAGTTGAAGAGAGTGGTAGTTTTTTTTTGATATTAGTTGTATTTGGAGTCAATAATGTGATATCATTTGATGTTGTTTCCATCGGGAAAGGGTTCTCGAGGAGGGACGTTAGAGTTGAGGTTTGAGAGATGCTGTTTGTAGTGGTGTCAACATTTGTATCTGCGAACGTATTGCATACGTTTTCATTTATATTTATAGTTGTGGCTTCTACTGGAGGGTTTTTACTTTGTTTTGTTGTGTGACCTTTGCGTTTGCATAGGAAACAATGAATCGAGTCGTCGCCCAGGAAGATTCTGTGAGATGTATTTTCGAGATTGATCAGGATGGATTTTGGTAGTTTTTCGAAATCATCGGGTTTGATGTAAACTTGGCGTCTAAAGCATATGATATGAGCTAGTTCTGGGATGTTAAATCCCGCATTGATATGTGTAATTGGTGATAGTGTTTGAATTTTATGATATTCTAGGTGTGATATAATGTATTCGTTTGGTATATCGGGTGAGACATGAGATATGATTATTCTTTTAGCCGGATTTATTAACCGTCTAATTTTGATCGTCGTGTGTGAGTTTATTGTGATGAAGGGATGGTTATCAACAAGAAAGTCAACCGTGTTTTTGTCATTGAGATATATACAGAATCGGTTGTTGGTTATCCGAGAGGCAAATTTTATGTTTTTTGGTAGAGTTAATTTGCTAATTGCAATTATGTATTCAATCTGGGGTATGTTGTCGATTGAGTCGAAGACTATTGCGTGTTCTTTTTTGGGTAGTGTAGAGTTGAGAGTGGTTTCAGCGAAAGATTTTTTTCCAAACGCGTATTTTTCTGGTTCATTATTGGTGTTTTGTTGCGATGAGGAATTGATATTATGCACGCTCTGTATATGGTTGATCTTGTTAATGGAATTGTGATTAGAAATATTTATACCGGTGGTTTTAATTACGTTGCTGTTGTAGTCGTTATCGGAGTGTTGAGATGGAAGAGGCTCATTAGTCGCATTATCTGCTTTGATGGCGGAGGGCCCGGTTTTAGATATTATTATGACATTTTGTTTGTTAGTTGAAACTTTAGATGAGGCAATAAGTTTTTTACTAAGCCTATTAGTTTTGGTATGTGGTTCACCCATTTTTTGGGTATTATATTAATTTATAATGTTAAAATGTGGATATGAATCAACGGTTAAATGTTTATTCATATTACCTGTACGCACGTAGGGCTTTAGTATGCTTACGAGAGCTATAAATGCGAGAGCGCGATAGCGATAAGCGTGTTGCTCGGTCGGGTGTGCACACGTAACTGGTTCAATTTTTGTATAAGAAACCTCAAACCGAATTTTGTTTCTAGCTTACAATCATGATTACGTTTGACTATTGCATAGAAATTAATCAAACACAAAGAACATATAATGTGTTATAATAAAATAATAAAATAAAATTTTATTATTTTATTGGATTTGATATTGTTTTTCAAACATATTTACTCCTGGATTTATGTGCAATATCATCTTTCATTTGTGATTTGAGTGGTTGTTTTTTATTTGATCACAAAACTGTATTTATGTTTAGACTTTTTAATTCCAGTTCAAAGGTACAAAAACTATTTTGTGTTGTTTATTCATTTAATACAGAGAGTTATTGATAATTATTAGTTATTAGCAGTGGCGTACCCAGAAAGGTTATACTACCCCTCATATAATATATATACATGACTCAGATTCCTCATGATTTTAAATGCAGTGTTGCTGTACAATCAGGTAAACGTTTGTCAACATATGCAGACTATTTTCAATTACACTGTTCAGGGGCAAAATCACGGGGGGATCTATCCCCCTCCCATATGCTGTGTTATATTTTATTGTTTCATATCTTAATTTTAAGTTTAAATCATAGATTATAGTTTAAATACAAATTTATATATTATTATTTATTACGAACTACCTATAAATAATATATTAATACATTGTGAGGTATATTTACAAAGGAGAAATTTTAGAAGACTTTTTATTTTGTCAAACTTCGAGGGGCCGAAACACTGGTAATGACATAATCACCTTTGTTAATACTTTATTTGAAATAAATGATCTTATATATATATATATATATATATATAAACAAAACCTAATACGGAAGCCATAATATCAAATGTTCATGCTCAAGCCTCCCATTGGTAAGTGAAAAATTAAACATTTTACATTTATTTAATTTTATTGATTTATTTTTGTGATAATTTATTTTATTTTATTTAGATAGATACTTTTTTTTGTTTGTTTTTGTTTTTATTGTTATAAAGTTGTTCTGAATAAAGTCAACCAAACTTAGTGGATACAGTAATTTTTGACATGTATATGTCATATGGCTGGGGGTCATTCTGTTAATTCGTCCAATACCGAGAATGTTACCATGACGTCATTGTCATGAGGGTATCGATAATTTCGACAAAAACATTGATGTTTTAAAAAATCGATGTTTACCTGAATAAGTTATATGAAAAATTTTACCTATTTGAATGCCTGCTAAAATTCAAGAGTGAGGATAGTAGTCAGAAAAAACTACGGTTGAAGCAAGATAGTTTTATAAACCATAACGAAACGTGTCCTTAGAAGACTGCGAGTATATATTTTTTTTACAACACGACTGGAAAAAAGGTATTCAACCTATATTTCTTTAAAAAAAAACTAAGAGTATCTACACTACATACAGATACATCGGTACATGTATATGTCAACTAGTAACTTTTTTCGTTTTAGCGTTTGTACAGTTGATAGTTAAAAAATTAATAATAATTAGGTTAAAACAATAGTAGGATACTTAGCAATTTGATACTGATGGGGTTTTGGTATATATGTGAGGAATTTGAATGCATTTATATAATAAAAATATTAGCAATTACAATAGGTAGGTACTTAAGAATACATTAAAAATAAAATATTATGTTTTATATTTAATTATATTTTTACTTGTAAATTAATCAACATTTTATTGATTCTACATATTGTATCAGTAATTAAATTAAATTTTGATAAATTAACATTTTTTTTTCATAGTTGCATTATAGAAGCATAAAAAGGGGAGGGGTCACGATTAGAAAATGTTGGAAAACTAGGGACGTCCTAAGGCTGAAGCGAGCAGAGTTCACGCTCCGGGCCTCATACCTATAAAAACTTTCAGTGGGGCCTAGTACAGTTCGTAGTTCGTGAATTTTAAGAAATATACATTTTTGCAAATTTAAATTTTATATATAATACAATAACAAATATAATATTATACGATTATATTATTCATTTACTAGTCACATTAATTTAATTATTAATTTGCTAATAAATATTACTTTTTTTGTGTAAAAATGCATATCCAGATATAATAGGTACTAATATGGATATCATCAACACATTCGCTGAATTATGAACTCATAGACGCAAATAGGGTTTGAGATTTGGGGGCTTGAGCATCATCAACTGGAATTGAGTAATTCAATAAAGTTATTCAATGGATTATTGTAGAAATATAATTAACATCTAAAAAATTTTACTCCCTATGCTAGGTTATTAATAGAACACATACATATTACAATAATTGCCAAATTACAATGAAATTTAGTACTTGTATTACACATTTTTTCTTATGTATGTGACCGAGATCATAGGTAATGTAATTCCTTTCTTAATAATTTTTAACAAATTAAGAAATACCTACTGCTTCATCTAAATGTTCTTTAATTTTTTCGAAAATGACCATTTTAATCATGTTTTTCATAACATCAATTTCACATTTTAAGTTGGAAAAATGTATGCCAAAAGTAGCTTTGCTGATTTCAAATCAAAAAAAGAACGGATGGGCCTCGCTTTGCTGTACAATTGGGGGTGGAGTGTACCTCATTTATAGGATAGGTCATTATTACAATGGATTTGTTAAATTTGAATGCAATGATAGATATCATTGTATACGAATAACGATTCTGAACGGAGTTAATATGTTTGTCTAAAATGTGTATATAATAATAAAATATTTTATATTTAAATGGAATTATAATGCAATTTCGTAAAAATTTAAATTTAAAAGTCATAAAATTTTTCCTCTTAAGTCTGGTAGAATTTTTTTTATATATTTTTGAAGGTAAGCTTATGGACAGTCTAGTGTTAAAATTTTGAATCTTAAGTATAAACAGAAAAATTTTTATGAATTTTCAACCACAAAATAACTTGCAAATTATCGCGATTCTAACATATTTTATACAAATTTGAGCTTTATGGACTTATAAAAAAAATTTGAGTGAAACCATCTCCGATATTTTTTAATTACAATTAGTGTATCTTATATTTAATTCTTTAATACATTTTCAAGAGTTTTGAGACAGCCAAAACAATTTTATAGATATTTTTTAAAAAAAAAACTTACAAAAATCGAAAATTTCAATTATCTATAAATAAGTCAAAATACTTTGAAAACCTAACTATGCATAGAGAACACCAATATTAAGATTTGGTGAAAATTTCAAGTTGTTATGGTTTTTCGTTTTTGAGTTAGAGCAAATTTCTAAAACCGATATGATTTGTCAGTCTAGAATTTTATATATTTTATATGTAATTTTGTTAATATTCGCTGTTCAAAAGCTTATAAAAAAAATTGTGCCAATGGATTTTGATGATTTTTGAATGACAATAGAAACTACTTGTGTGGAATCTTTTATTAAATTTTCAAGTATTTTGTATTAGTCAATTTTTTTTTATCACCGATTATAAAAAAAAAATGTAAAAAATTCGAATTTTTTAAATGCCTATAAGTGGCTTAAAAATCAATATAATATTTTGAAAAAAATATATCATAGAGAAAATGCCTATCTTAATAACTGGTTAAAATTTCAAGTTTCTGCGACTTATACTTTTTATAACAAATATTTAAAATCATTTGACAATAAATCACTATTTTATGCAATTTCGTAAAAATTTAAATTTCAAACGGTCATAAAATTTTTTCCTTTTGGTCCGGTAGAAATTTTTTATATATTTTTGAAGATTAGCTTATGGACAAACTAGTGTTAAAATTTTGAACCTTAAGTATAGACAGAAAAAATTTTATGAATTTTTATCTACAAAATAACTTGCAAATTATCGTGATTTTGACACATTTTACACAAATTTGAGCTTTATGGGCTTATAAAAAAAATTTGAGTGAAACCATCCCCGATATTTTCTAGTGAGAATAAGTTGAGCTTATTACAAACCATGTATTAAATTTTCGAGATTTTTCGGCCAGCCAATTAAATTTTATAGATGTTTAAAAAAAATTTTTTTACAAAAATCGAAAATTTAAACTGTCTATAAATAAGTCAAAATACTTTGAAAACTTAACCATGTATATAGAACACCAATATAAAGATTTGGTGAAAATTTCAAGTTGTAGTGGTTTTTCGTTTTTGAATTAGAGCGTTTTAAAAAAATGTAGTTTGTAAAAACGTGATTTTGCGTAAAATTTCCCGTTTTTTCGTAATTTTTGATCGTTTTTTTCGATTTTTTCAAAAAGTATTAAAAAAGTTGGATTTTTGACTTGCCCAAGTACCATCTACATTCACTTTCCTTTCAGAACAGTTGCTGTTTAAGAAAATCGAAGCATTTTTACTGCCCCAAAACATGATGACAGACACAAAAAAAAAAAATAAAAAATAAAAAAAAAAAAACACATCATTGTAAAATCAATAGATTCCATCACTCCGTTCAGAATCTAAAATTCAATATTCAATATCATCATGAATATTTAATGATTGTTAGACCAATTTAAAAGTTGAATATGTTCATCAATCAAAATAAGCATAATAAAGTATTAACTGTAAACCAAAGGTAACAAAAGTACACTTAACACATTTTGTAATATTGGATTAATAAAAGAGGGATAATTTTTATTTTTCATAATGCATAAAGGAGGCTCCACTAAAGATGTTGGCCTTAGGCCCTGCAAAATTTTTGGAACGGCCCTGTGCACATACCTTATGCTGGCATTGAGACATTTAGAGAATCTAAAATGAGCTATGGATAGTAAGCAACCATGAAAAGGTAATTTAATTTAAATAGAGTTAAAAGATCACAGCACATAAATAAATTGAAAACACAATATTCACAAAAATCATACTTTACAGCACACATTGCATAATATATTTAAAGGCAAATATATTCAGATATATAATAGCTATGTAAAATTGCATGCAATTTATTATGCCAAATAAACAAAATACATTAAACTCATTGAGATACAAATTAAATAAAAAGTGATTAACTTTTAGGGAAACCCTAAAGAGTTCTCTTCTTTCTCATACATAATCAAACCAAATTTATATTTATCTAATAATAATAATCATAATAGTAATACATAATGTAAAATAAAAATACTGCACATTTATCGAAAATAAATAAGAGATGTACATAGTACATTGTATATATAATGTACAGCTATTATATATTATGTAGTAGAGAATTTCCTGTATGGAACACACATAAGTATAAAAGCTACATGTTATACACTATACATTTTAATATACGATTCGTATAAAACTTAAATGGAAGACCGAAACATTATGGTATAAGATCTCCGATTGTTATACGACTAAAATATTCGCAGATCACAGATATTCATATATTCTTAAGTGTTTATAAAAACATATATATATATAAAAAAAACAAAGTATACGCCGACCATTACACATAGTAATAATAATTATAATATAGGTACCTACACATATCAAATGAAATAAAAAAATAAACGAAAACATAATTATGTTTAAAAAATAAAATTGAATAAAAAAACAAAATTTAATTTTAATTTTTGCTCGCTAACTCCAGAGATGGCCTTAACATCAGGCAACCTTCGACCCAAAAGTTCGGCCTGTCCAACATTCGTTGCCACAAAGCTATTTCTTTTTCGTTAGAATCCATCCAATCCACTGATTTGCCGTCGCACATGCCTGAAAAAAGAAATTTACAAGGTAAATAACAATACACATAATAAATATACCATACAAAATTACAGTATTTAATATCTAATAGACCATTATCAAAAAAATAATGCGCGTAATCCGAATTCATAGAACGTACATGATTAAGAATTGTTGCGAGGTTAATTGGGCAAGCACGTCATTATTATTTTTGATTCGATTATTTTTGTTAATTATAATTAGTTGTTGTTTTTAATATCCGTCACCCACGCAAACCGAATAATGCGGGTGGTGTGCGTCATTATGGTCTCTAAGTTTAGAGTGTGAAGTGCAAATAATTATTTACAACGTAATGAGGTCACGTGAAAGGTTTAAAACTAATTCTACTGAGGGAGTATTTAAGTACGTTATTTTAATTTACTGATTATGATTTATGATCCAAACATTATTAAAGATAAAATAATATATTTTGCATGATAAAATTTTACCTGCAAGTATAACAAAAATCATCAAAATACAATAGTCAATGATTGAATATAAGAAAAAAAAAAAAGATTAAAAACCAGATTTTTAAAGTTCCAAATCCATCTCTAGCTTGCTTATTTGACGGAGATTTATAACAACGATGGAGGCATATTGACGTATTCAATGAGTGTGAAGATGGGCAGAGAAATGACTGACGAGAAATTCGAAGAGAGTAACACGCACGCGGCACATACGTTGCGTTATTATCAATCAATTACCCGCAGGTTAGAAACCATTGGGATTGGAAACTCGCCGTAAAAGTTGTTGCGGTTTTAATCTCCACAGTCGTTAAGGTATGATCAGACCGAACTGCATAGACATGGGGCTTTTACATGACTATGGTTAACACGGTAGCTAACAGCAGAGTGAAAAAACCAATGTATTTAACGGCAAATTACCGGAGCCCAATGATAGGCGGACGCCTCCCAAGAACTCGTTGCTGCCTAGCCGGTCGTGGTCCCAAACGGTCAGTTCCAGACTCCTCTCGGCTAATTCTTCCGGAGATACGTCCCGGTACGTGAGCGTTTGGTTCCAATTCGGGTTGCACGTCTTGCGGGCTACGTTGGTCTTCTGCTTGGAACTACGACCTTTGTCGGGCAGTAGGTAACTGAAAATAATAATAAAGACGTTTCGATGAGCAAATAAATTAAAAATCACATATACATACATTATAAGTAATAGTACTCATATATTGTTAAGACCTTTTAAAAGGAATTCCATTAAAAATAGTTATTTTCGAAGGATTACTGATATTGTTCATCTTATAAATAGAGCGAACCGGATTATTTGCAAAGTAATGAAATAAATCGACATAAATGTATTTTTTCTACTTTTATCATCGATTAGCTGAATCAAAGATTCATTTTATTGATCTACCTACAAGCAACGAATCAGATGTATATATTATGTACATATATCAGTTGCCTATATTATGATTATGATTATTTAGAACCCGAAAAGTTCTTTCTTTAAAGTTGAATCTCAAAAAGCCCATCACTATAATATGCTTTTATATCATTACATCAGGCACTATTACAGTATATGTAACGATTTTATCCCGCTGATGTGATCGTTTTATGAGGCCATGCATTTTTCTTTATGATAGTACATGGCATTCCTTACGTATTTAACTTCATAATACATTCAAAATTTTAAATAACACTATGTTCCGAATATAACATTTATTTAAACTTGACGTGTACTTTTGTCTTATTCATAATCAAATCAATCATATATTCGTATACTATTATATTACCTATATAGCTATATAAATACATTTTACAAATAGTGTAATATAGAATATAGACGTATTATGTGTTTATGTATAGGAATAATAATAACAGTAATTAGATGTATGATGTTCAATTTAAAATGCGTCAAAATTGTTTAACTGTAGTCTGTAACACGTACCTATATGGCACGCCGCAAAATAAAGTAATAATATACGCGGCACTCTTACGGTAAACCATAACCGTAATTGTTTTTTTTTTTCTTTTAGATTATTTTGTCGTTTTGACCGTATAGTCAAAATCATTACGCCTAAAACCAAAATCAATTTGTCTAACATGGCTTACCTCTTGCAAAACGGGTCGGATGAGCCGTTCGACTTGATTGCTTGAAGGTTTTTTGCATCTTTTACTAGCAGAAGGAACGTGCCCTTGGTACGTTTTTTTGAGTTCGGGTCCGGCGGAACACACTTTAGACCAACGATTATTTCGCCTTTGGTACTGATGCACATATCTTCCAAAGGTTCAGTCTACAACGCACACAGTCACAATATTACAAGATAATTGTCCGTTTTATTATCTATTATATAAGTATTTACTCGTTCCTGAAGTGGATAGAACTTGGGCGAGGGATCGTCAAATATCTTGTTCTCTAGAGGTAGTTGGACTTCACCTAAGAAATTGTTACGTCCAAACATGTCCGAGTGCCACACGCTCAACCACAATGTTCTGCTGTTGAGCTCTTCCAGAGGCAAACTGTATTTCAGTACCTCATCGAATATTGGGTTCATCGTATGCTTTTTCACTCGAGTCTTTCTCTTGCCAGCCTTTGACTTATCAGGCAACAAGTATACTTTTACATAGCTATAAAAAAATAGCATTTACTCGATAATTCATCATTAAAACAAAATAAATAAAATGTTGCGGATTTGAAAATAAGTATAAAAATTAAATAACATGCTTATTATAATGATATAAATTATTAATGTTGATTCGTCGGAAAAGTAGAAATTTTTGTTTTTTAAATGTTTATTTACACAATCTATTATAGAAATTCTGAATAATAAGCTAATAAGTATATATAAGCGTTGAAAATTTTTCAAATACGAGAATGACATTGAAGGCACTTGACAGTTAATTGAAAAAGTAGAGATAATAAGATAACAGCATTTAATTTTAAAATAATAAGGTCAGTCTGGTATAAGTTGAGTTACTTACGGGTCAGATCTGTTTCGTTTGGGATCGGCAGCTGCCAGATCACGACAGTGTTTGATGTTGATCTCGAACTGAGCTGCTTTATAGTTATACTGCAGACCAAATTCTACTTCACCTCTGATGGTTACTGTGCCGTACCTGCCCTCTCCGGCACCTGAGTACACGGATGCCATGGAATCGCTTCTCGCCTGAGAAAAATATATATAAAAAAAAAAAAACCAACGATGAGACGTTATATTACTTGTATAGCTGAATAATACTAAACGCAGTACGGTTTGTGTTCGAGGAATATGACGCGCGACTTATTCAATACGTCCAACGTGAAACAAAATCGATTTGCGCACGGTGGAAAAAAATACCAAAATTATACATTTCCTCTAGAAACCAGACTTAAAAAGGTTAAATCGTCGTCCGCGGTCCGACGGCGACGGCGGTAGCGTGCGAAAACTACTCGATCGGATAGCTGTAGTTCTAACAGGCACTAATGGGTCGCCAGCCCGAATAATGATAGGTAATTATGCGCATTATTTGAGTATATTATGACGATGATACGTGTGCGCCGTTAACCTTTCAGCTAAGACGACCTTTGCAGTCCGCAACGACGATGCCGCGGTATCTTGAAATCAAAACCATCACTCGAGTTATTAATTATAGGAAAATGGAGAGAATTATAATATTTGCTCGTCTTGTACGCTATGTAGGCGGCAAGTATACATTATAATTTCACGGTGTAAGTATATCGTACATCGCAAAATATCCGCGATACAGAGAAACCTTATTGGTTGAACCATAAAATATTGTACAACGATGACAACGAATACAGGAATCGCCGAACTCGTAAAACACATACAGACATACACTGATTACAACCCGAGAGCTAGTTAACCGAACGATTTAATTAATGTGCTTTAACCTTAACGTAATTATTCATATTCATAAGACGCGGTGACGGTATCGTGGATCTTAATTTGGAAAGAAATAAATGCAATGAGAGTGGGAAACATCATCGTCGATTCGTATAAACATATATGATAAACGACCGATTCCCTAGGCGACAAGAGACATTAAATGCAAGCCTAGAGGCGTGGTACGAGTTTCTTTAATTAATATATAGGTACACCTGGTACGAATAAAAGTTTCCGTTCATAACTTACACATAAAGTATGTGCGCGTGTGTGTGTAGTAGCATTTAATGTCGGGCGCTACAAACACGAGTATATTAGGGTGTGAAAGCGAAGTGAGTTTGACGATCAGATTGCGCAAAAGGGAACCTTGAAAGTTGTGCCGATGATTTTGTTCGGTAAATCGACGTCGAGAGAATAAAAAAAAAAAACCACTAACTATCCAAAGTTTAAATCGCAGAAACAAAACAAATATTAATCGGATCTTGTTAACAATACGCCGAGAAGAAGAAGGTCATAAAGTAAAACGGAACTGTACGTATACCTACATTATATGTATACAATAAACACACTATACGTACACTTATGCATGTTTTATATGTAAAACGAATGACGAAGCTCGCCAAGCAAATTATACACGTAAAGTAAACACGTAATAACATTAATGGGAAACTATAACAGTGGAGCGATAACGTGCAGACTATATACATAGGTATATGTGCATTATGCATAATATGCATACGTACATTATATGGTCTTTGACGTATCAACCGTTGTACATGGTTTAAAATTCACGTGTCATTAGGTAAAAGTAACAGAAAAAAAATCGTAAGCCATGTGAAGTGTGTACAATGTATTATATAGGTATAGGTATGCCGCGAGGACGTAATACGCGCGCATACATTTGCCTTCTTCGTCTAAAAAGACAAGCGTAACGCGGATAATTTTAGTAATAAATTGATGGAACAGTTTTTCCTTGTACAAGCCAACGAGCCAACATACGTAAATGTAGTTATTACTTATTATTGAGGTTATAAATTATTATAATATCAATACCTAACTGATTTTACATATATATTATATATATAATATAGTTAAACAAAATTTAACAAATGATAAAATAAAATTACGTTTAAAGATGACTAAAAATGTTTTTATCTAAAAATTAGAAACCAGGTAAATTATCTTTAACATACACTATACAACATAACTGTATCTAATAAATGCGGTGCCTAACCACATTTATTATGCGATCATGTAGTATGTAAGATAAAGAAATATGTAACTGTTACATTCATTATTTTACTAAACGTATACAGAAGTGAATGCAGTAAAAAAGATTCATGAATTAAATATCGTGGAAATCAAAGAAAAAAATGATAAAAACTGGTCAGTGAGGCCAAGCATTTATTTGTATTTTGTAATAAACAAAAATTAAATAAATAAATAGAAAATAATGTTCAAATAGTACACTGTAAAAGTTGTTTTTTAATTAATATATGACGTAGTGTGGAATAGTATAAAGTTTAATAGTCAAAACATACTCTTCATTTTCAACTTATTTTAAGTTGTAGAAATTAAACATAATATATGTACCTATAAATGTATTACAGTGACGTTTTGGAGAATTCGCCCAAAATTATATTACCGTGTCAAAACCGTATTTACAATTTTGTTATTTCAATTACCAACGCAGTTACAGTGGTACTGGAAATTTAATTCATAATTTAAATAAATACCGTACTAAGTACCTATAATGGAATGTTTCATCTTTCATCCAACGAACTCAGTTAAATTTCAAATGTAATGATTATGTACGAAGTATTGTGTGAAAATTTGTCAGGCCGTTAAATCAATCCGATGGGAAGGTTTACGTGAATCATTAACCTAAATAGTATTGCACAGGTACTATTACCGTAATCTCGCCGGACTGCTGCTAAGTAGGCCATGATATATTTTCACAATGACGTAGGCTCGTCATTTGTTTTTGAAAATCCGGGCCAAAGGTAACAGGATATGTGTCGCATATACGAAATTGTACGTATCGAATTTGCACGAGCTATGCACCGTCGTCGTTTGTTAAACGTTTTGGTGGACATATTATTTTATAATTTTTACCTCCGCGTTGTTTCGTTAACAGTTGAAAATTTCTGGTTTTCTAATGGTGTACTTGTATATTTTTGGTTTTTAATTTTTTAAAACTTTTTATACAGATGATGAATGTAATAATTAGTATTATAAATAAAGTATGACTCGTATTGAAAATATCACTTTATACAAAAAAGTTTAACTATCACAAATATAATATAACATATTCTCAACACTTAACAGGCCTCTTATTGACAGTATCCTATATTGAAACTGATATAATGATATATATCATGCGTTTGTACACAATACAGTACGGGTTTTAATGTTGAGTATGGCAACTCCCCTCTAGTCCCGCTACCAGAAAACGTGTTTAGGAACGCGTTTAGTTCGAATTGTACTGCTACGGACCTACCGCATTATGGTACTTATGGTGGAATATGAACAACAATGATGAATGCGCAATTTCGAACGTTTTCAAACGCAATAAATCTCATGGGGTCCTCGTGCGAGCTCGGACCGAGTGTTGTTGACGCGAACACGCAGCCGGAAATTCGATGGCACACAGATTTTGAAGCGTATATTGTTTATAATCGTCGGTCGCCTACAACACCAACCGACAACTACTTCACTACAACCTCTACAAGGTGTATTACATTTACATAGGTAAAACTATACGCAGCTGAAGCAACTAATACCATGGTTACTGCAGAACAATACATGCACTACACGGACGTAATGCGGTGGACAATGCAGTTGTTGCAGCGGAAGAAGTATATACATACATACCACGCAATATTATAGTATGTATGTGACGGTAGTAAATTAAACAACAGTTCATAATTGTGCATTTCGTTTAAAGTAGATATTTCATCGAAAATTAACAATTATTACTGCAGACTAAAATAATTGTCATGGATTACCTACTTTACTCGTCAGAGGCCAATTGAATTTTGGAATTTATTCGATATTGCACCTAAAGATTTATCTACTAAAATAAACCATGGTGTCGAAGGATATCAATGATATCCAATATTATTCAATAGGAACAAGTCATTTGATGATATGGAAGTGTTTAACTACAAAATGAATAACACTTCAAATAAGGAAACATTGAACCAATATAGAAGCCGGGCAATGAAAAACAGCAAAACGATGAAAAATACATTACATACAGCCATTTGGACACCACCGTTTAGAAATATGAATCAGAACGCTAATAGTTGTGTTTTTAAAAGATACTTCGTAAAGTTTAGTTTTGTAAATTGAATGGAATTATAATATTGTACTTAATATAGATCCTCTTGCAATTATTACGTTAGATAATTTTATACTCAATCAACTAGGTAAGATTTTTAAATGTTTGCACTTCGGCCAGTTAGAGAGAGAGGGAGAAGGTAAGCAATAAACATTTAAACAATGCGTGTTTAATAAAAGTAAACATATCGTAGTAAATGTAACAGTTTATCTTTGAGTATAATAATATTTTATCAGAATCAGGAACCTGATCTATTTGCAATCGTCTACTAACATTGAAACTTAATATCGATGTTGTAAAAAAAAATAAATAAAAATTTATTGAGAAGGCTATTAATATACCTCCTTATAGTTTCACCATGAGTAGAAAGTACCAGAAACCAATCGAGAATACTCTAGAGCTTTAAACTTGAATAACCACAGGCGGTACTCACCACACCAAGCGAAGAGTTGCTCCTATGCGGTAGTTTATCTATTTCGTCTTCAAGTTTCGAACATACGGAATTTGACAAAGGTTCTGATCCGTTATTACAGCCACCACTGGCGGTTGGTGTTCCTTCGTTGTCGATACCAATAGCAGTACCAGTACCTGCAGAAAATAAAAATTACACGCGTTAAAAAAAATAATATATGGTTTAATATTATCTAAGTGTATTGAGATGGATTGAAGTGCTTTTATAATAATTTGTTTTTTATTAACACTTTTTCGGGAAATAAAATGAATCACACAACATTTTATAAACTAAACACAAAGAGATAATCGTTCTTTGTTACATATATCATATATATTTTTTACGCAGAGTTTAATTTTAATGATTTTTTTGTACACTTCACATTTATGTTCATCTATGTAATATATTTTAAGTGAAATATAATATTGTTTCCATTGGACGCACATTCAGAAATTAAATAAAATGTCCACCTAAGACAGGTAATAATTAATATATATATATATTTATATATATTTTTCATAGATAGAATAAGAGAGCTTTAGCTATAGAAATAAATCTTTTCTGCATCTAAGCTTCTGATAGAAGTAAAGTTCGTAAATTTAAATTGAATTATTTAAGCCCTAGGCATTTAAGTAATTGAAATCGTTAAGATAATAAGCGATTATAGATTCAGTCCAATTTAAAAAAAAAATCTTATCAATTATAGCAATCCATCATTACTCTAATTATTCGATTAGATTTATTTTAATAAGAATAAGGTTATTCTGAAGTTAAATTATAATAGAGTATTATATAAAAATGAAAACCTAATGCAGTTGGTGAGTAATATTATAGTACATAATTATTCAAGCAGCAGGTAGTACATGTAATATGTACGTACATGATTTTATTTATTACTGCAGAAAACAGAATTGCGATATAACTACGCCAATATAATCATTAATACTATGTGGTAACAATAATCATCAGCATGGAACTTGGCACGTTTCACTTCTTTTAATTAGCATTGTATGATGCCTACTAATTAAATAACGCATCAATGAGCATATATAATATTCGTTCTTTGTTTTTTTTTTTTTTTTTACAACAGGTGAACGTAATCAGCGGCTGATTTTAGTACCGAATTTCTATTCGATCATTTCTACACGTACCTACACAGGATTATTAGTTTTGTTGCTCTCATTTACATATTTAATTAATTTCCAGTATTGTACGGATTTTTTTTTCGTGATTCCATTAACATTTTATTTTTTGCTTTTGATAGTAAAACTTTAGTATAAAAATTATTCGAGTAGGGAGTAGGTTTAGTTTTTGTTTTTATTAAATACTAATACAAAACAGAAAACCGTAAAAAGACTTTATAGCACCTAATTGGATAATAAAAACCACAACAATTTTCATCTAATCTTATACCTGCCAGTAGAATATGAGAATATTTAGAGTCTTATACTATAATACATTACATATTACTATAATTTAACTTAAATAAGCTATAATTATATGAATACCGATCAAGTGTACAATACGAACTCTTAGATATTATATAACAAAAAAAAAATTAAAATAAATAACGACTTTCGCAGTAACACCAAATTATGTCTCAAATAGAACACAAATTAAGATAATAATACAAAAACAGTTAAAATACAGATATTTTTTTTAAAGTTATGATCTATATTCATTCTCAGTACAACAGTACACGCTCACTACACAGTTGTATACTTGTATGTGCAATAGTGCAGTGAGAAAGCACGATACGCGTTAAGAAAAACTGCTAGTTCTCGTTATTTGAATAATTGTCTAAGATTTCAAAACCACGTTTTAGATTTAGCAACATTTTAGATACAACGAAAGGTGGATGATTAAAACGATGGTAGATCAAGTATCCACTACCACGTTGATCTTTAATTTGTTAATAAATACTATATTTTCATCCACCACTATCGCTACCAAAACAATACGTTTTAGATAATGTAAATTTGATTATGTGAAATTGTTTTTTTTTTGTATAATCTGTTAAAAAAAAGGTTACGAATCGTTAGTTTTTTTTTATATATTGTAAAAGTAATAGTAACAATAAAAAAAGTTGATAATATATAATCCTAGATTTTATACTTCGAGGACGAAGGTTGCTACACATAATTAAGTGAAATTTCCTTAACACTGCACAATTTACTCATACGTGCATTCAAACCTTTGTGTAACAGGTATGCGTTTGCATTTTACACGAGAATGAAAATCATACGTTAAAAAAAATACCAAATTGTTTCAATTTATAAATTTCCTTATTTTATGAGTAGATTAAATATAAAAAATACGGTCACGACGTTTTCGAATCACAGTTTGTACCAACTGATTAAAAATTGTTGGTAGTAATGCTCTAAGTCCATACATATGTAAATATGTAACCTAAATAGTAAATAATAATTATTATATTTTACATTTATTTAGGCTTTCAATATTAAGTATATGAACAATAATAATTAGTCATAATTAAATTATAAAATACATACTATATTATCACTTCTATTGTATGTGCTCATAAAAGATAAATAAAGAAAACTTTAGTATATTTTAATTTATATGATTTTCTTTTTTGAAAAAACTTTGGAACAATACTATAAAAGCTGAAAAAGAAGTTTAAAATAAAGTGAACATTTATGAAATGTCCAGTATTTTATATAGAGTTCAAGAAACTTCATGCTTCATTTATAATTGTGATTTTTCTTATGGCTTATGAGTTAAGACAGTAATTAGAGGAGGTAGCTGATGAAATATGGGTACAATTCATAAGTTGTTCAAACGTGAAATATAGAGTAAAACAAAACAAGACGTCAAATGTTTATAAAAGTAACAATATAATAATTCAAATTAATATCGAACTGTTTATAATTATATAACTATTAATACATCATACTTTTTAATACTTCTCGAATTAATGGTGGTTTTTTATATGAAAAATATGAATGATAAAAACCGTATGGTACAGTGTATAGTAAATGTAAGTAATAGTGCATAAAATAATTTGATTTTTGAATGAAATTGAGTTTGGGGGGGAGGCTATCTAATAATACTCTATCTTTACTATTCCTCATCGCACTATTGAGCATACAGAACCATAAAAGTGCGAGAAACGTCTTGAGTTCATGCGCAATAAACAAATAACCATTTGATGACGGGGAAACCGCATTCCTTTTATCTATTGGAATGATCGACCGTCGCGGAGCGTGGACATTCAAGAAGGAAGCCGAAATGACCGATGATGATAACAACTATACATAATAGTATTAAAAACATACAAAAAACACGTTTTATTTATTCTTTAGTTTACGTATAGTTTTCCGGAGATAAGCTTGATGGGTACACCGGAACACAACGACTTCTTCTTTTAAGTCCTTCTCATTATTACGCGACTATTGTGCGCAGTCTATGGACTAGGTACCGTTAGGTACATACAATTGGCACACACTCCACGCAAATATATAGGTACCTACACGCTTTGAAGGCGTGTGCGACGTTAAAAAGAGATAATGTAACAGAGTTTTACGAGCAAAAAAACAAATTTACTATTGTAAATTGTAATAGTTCGGTGAAGCTGTAACGCATACTATAATAAAGTAGTATTTAAAATTGTGAGCGGAACGACGAAGGATAGAGTGAGTAATTTTTGAATTGATAATCGCGGATCACGAAAAATTGAAAAACTAAAAAATTTTTACCACAATATGTAACATTTACATCAAAGCGTAATTATTTGTTTTTACATTTTGACAGCAAATGGCTTGTTTGCATCTAAAATATAGAACAAGACCATATGCATTTTTCCCGAAGCACATTAAATCAAATACTTATTATACTATTATTATTATGCATAATACCTATAATTGGTATATTACAATACGTTTGAAGTATATAATGGAACCCAGAAAAACTAGTTAAGTTACAACACTTACATTGTAATTAGTTATCACTGCATTTATTGAAATTTTAAAATTTATGTAGATTACATTTTGCAGCGTACAACAATAAATATTATATGAGAATCACCAATGACAGGGCACATCATAATAAAAATAATAAAACATGGGCCGCTTACAGTTTTCGAATGCTCACAGTTAGTGTCTTTCCTAGAACAGCAATTCATTATAATACCTATAAAATTTGAAACTGGCGTAAAAATATGTTCTCTATGACGCTTTTGTAAAAAAGCAATTCACACACATGCTTGTACAACACCACAACGGAAATGTGTTCGTTTCATTATATTATTTTTCTACCGATCACGATGCGCTGTTAAATTTTATATTGTCAGACTTCCAACAGCTATTACGCCGATTGAACGAAAGTACATTCGTGAAATATATTAATAATAATAATAATAATTATTATTATTATTATTATGTAATATGATAGGTACACGCAAAGCTCGAAAACAATTAGAAATTACTATGTAGTTTGACCGGACTGGTGATTTTCAAATAATTAAGTATATACCTATCGTATACACCACTCGAGGGATAAAAGTGAAATAATATCACGAATATCCGTGACGTACAGTTACTATCGTGGCAGAAATATACAATGTGCAAAGTAAAAGTTGTTGTTTATGACTACGTTACGTCGAAATATTTTCTAAATGCTAACAGTATAACGATAATATGAAGTCATTATAGTCTATGTAAGATTATCGCTTAGAATGCTCTTATCCATATCTAAGTCTACACATTTTTTTTTTCAATAGACAATGTTTTGAGTTAACAGTTACGAGTTACCATAACTTAACCACAACAATCCACAATCGATTTTCACGAGAAGGAAAGTGAAATCAATTGAAACACAATTTCAAACAAAAATATTGTGTACAAGGAAATGAAATGTACCAAACAATCAATGGCTTTTATTGTTTGTACAATTGCAACTATACAGTATGGCTTATACGTATCTCAGAAACTGATTGCACAGCGCTGTACATAATACTCCGATGATGTCCTGCAGTATATTATAACGTGCAGAAAGATAAAATCTTTTTAATTCATACGACCACAGTTTAAACCACAGTAATGATGATGTTTTAAATATTGCTATACGGCGAATGAATAAAATATTATGAAAATTCTTATTGTAGGTCATATGCTGTTGTATAGTACACCGAGCGAAAAGCACGATTACGGAACAATAGAGACGATGAGAATTTCTAAAATAATTACTGATAAATATTATTATATTAAACTCAGGTGAATTATAGCACAAGGATTATGATACCTACCTTTTTTTCTGCGTTCGGATATGGTTAATTATGCTAATCCTTCAAATACACATTTATAAATAACACGCATGTAAACGGATTTATATATGTAATGAAGGTACAAATATATTGGGTAAATAATATATACATAGGATCTTAACTGAATTTACATAATAAATCCTATTATATCGTATTATGTTCTACCTACCAACGTTTAAGTACGTACGCACAAAAAGTGCGACTACTTTGCGAAATGACCGTAAAAATGGAAACTTGGCCGTATAGAATGACTAGGTACGGAATATTCGTATAGATAATATGGTACAGCCAAAAATTCCGTGTACCACACGTGTACATATAATGAGACACTGTTGAGGAAACGGTTTTTAATAAATTGCGTTTTCACGGTTTTAATTATATAAAATCAAAAAAAATAATAATGAGTTGAACGTCATCGCTAAATATTGTCGTGTAGTAGTCGCAAAGTTTTCTAATAAGACTATATTCTATATTCTAACGACGCTAATATACTTGACGATGGGTTTCTGTTTTCTTGTGCACGATACCACATCACGTCTAGACATGTGTATAAAGTATCATCGTTTCAACGTGCAGATCGTAATACAACTATATGAATACATATTATACTAATAATACGCCGTACTGAAGGCAAAACATTTTTTTTTTCTTATTTTTTTTTTCCGAGGACATAACACATTCAAACGTATATATTATATATTATTATATCATACAAGAGCTCACCACGGCAGTGGCCGAACGACCAGGCCTCGCGACAACCCTAATCTTGACGGTGGGGAATTTTGTCAATGTCACGTGTCGCGGATTCAGTATCACCGCGATACCATTATCGTTATACCACGGCTGCGTAGTTTGCATCACAGTCGATCTCATACACTGCACAAACCGATGATGTGGGTTACACAAGGTCGTCGGCCTCCGTGCCCGGGACAGTGAAACCGAAAATGTTTGCTTCTCACTCGCGGCTTTCACTATTATATACGTGCGCATACAGATAAACGTGTATAATGTATACACACACACATATATATATATATATATATATTATATATACGGCGTATGGACGCGCCGACGAGATTTATAGCCAAACACGGCGGATTAAACGTTTTAAAAAAGTCGGATCGCGCACGTCCGTCTTGCTAATGTCATCTGGCCGGTAGGTATTTATACCTATTATTATAATATGTGACACAGTGCATACGACGTGATTATCCATCGCACGCACACACACACACACACACACACACACGCGCGCGCGCACACACATTTATGGGCGCCCCTAAGTATATTATAATATATGACTCCCACCCCCTCGTCCCCTTCACCCATTGCCCGCCGCACACGACCGACAACACTGATAGACAATGACTTTGAAGGCGATACTCCGATTCCCAGATGTTCACAGTGTAAAAACACTATATAAGTGATGATGTACGAGGTTTTTCGTTAAAAAAGCAAAATGTGTAACGTGGATAATAAAAAACTCACAGGCATATTTTACGCTCCGATGTGATATATGATTTCATACAGTAGAAATATAAATACTATTTAACACACCATACTGTTTGTTTCATGTATATGCGTGTAATGTAAATTTGCAATGTAATACTGACTCGAATGCAAACATAGATATAAATTAAAGCCTTAATCAACAAAAAAATGAATAATCTGTGACTTTAATTTTTCGGTAATCAGCTATCAGTCAGGGGCGTATCCAGTACATCATAATATATGTATTTTTTTATCGGCATTGTATATTGTTCTTATCTGACAGATGTTTTTGCACATAATGTGTTAAAATATAGTGTTTTCTATGACGACTAACGATGGCATTTATAATCCACATAAATATAAAGCGAAACATCTACCTAATACAAAAATTAAAAATTAAATTGAAGAGTCGAATAAAATGTAACTGCCAAATATATGTAGGTAACATGTCATTTACTAAATTAATATACTGTGTATATATACTATTAGTGAGAGTATATATTTTTTTTAAAAAAAATGTAAGTAATTATTTTTGAATTTTCAAAAAGTTTTAAAAATAAAACTTTTTTGTATTTTATTGTTTCAAACATCAGATATAGTAAATAACAACAACTTACTGTTTATACAAAATGCAACCTATTTTATTTTGTTTTCATATTATATGAACTAATAAAACTATAAAAGTTTTATCCACAAGTAGATACGGGGTAGAATTTAATGAAAAATGATATACTTTCACAGTGACTGCGTTAACAGCAAGCATAATTCATAAGTACTTACCATGTTTCTATAACAAATATATTATATTATGTAAAGGTATAAACATTGACTATTCATGTAATTATAATTGTTTCGGAATTACTATTAAACTATAATCTATAGTAATTCAAAAGAGCTCGAAACCAATTTATTAACGTTGCCCAGTGTACAATTAATAAGGCAATTCAATTTGTCGTAAATAATTTGTGTCATTTATAAGTATCAATTACTAAATATTTAAAAAAAACAAGTAGGTAACCAATCGTATATATTAAAAAATGACTAATCATAATTAATAAAAATTAGTAACATTGATCAGCTATATATACAAATACATAATAGTAAAAAAATATTGTTTCTTTAGCATTAATATACTTTGTTATAAAATAATTTAAAAAGTATAGAAGTGTTTAGTTTTCTAAGCTATGTAATTTAACAAAGAATAAACAATCAAAAGATGACATAATACACTATGTATGAAATTATTTTAAAAAAGTGACCAAATACTGACAAGACAAAAATATAGCAATTCATTATAAAATCGATTGCATTACCTACCAATAAGTATAAGGTTAATATGGTTAAGTTATAATAGATATATAAAAGATTGGACCAGGCTTCTTCAATGCTATGATTTCACTATTATGAAAATTATAATCTAAACTTTATTACGAATTATTAGAAATACCTACATAAGGTTTGATTATAAAGAGTTTTATTTACTACTACTGACTTCATTGACTGGTTTTATGTATCCTTTTTCCTTATAATATACAAATGTATGATACATATACCGTGTAATTTTAAGGAATAATTATTTTCCTTACCTTTCTCGTGTAAAGTGTCCTGAATATTTTTACGAAGTCTATAAGATAAACGTTCCCAGAGCGAATAAATTAAGTAAGTTATTATTATTATTAAAATCAAAATAAGTTGAATGTATTCAAATGAAAAGAGCTAATAAACATTTGAAATTAAAATTAATTATTTCACTCTAAAAGTATTACAGTTGAACAAAGTTGGAGCCTACACCTGTATTAAGACTGGATAATTGTTACAGTGTGAGGTCTTTTATACCTATAATATTAAAAGTGAGATTGTTGTTGTTGTTATTTATTGGTTTTATCAGTACGAAATGTCATTATTATAGGCCATAGGGTAAAACAACTTAGGATTAACATAATAAAGTATAATATTATGATATAATTTGATTATTATAATATGTTTTTAATATACATAAAGTGAATAGTCTAATATTAATTGGGTGTAAAATACCATGTTATTAAATTAAATTATTATTGATGATAATGTAGTATTATGCACATTATTAAAATAACACATTGCTTTAAAAATCTTTTATTTATTATTTAGGTGCAATAGTCTAACGTAATGGACTTATAAAAAAACTATTTCATTATAAAAAGTAAGAATACCTATATATAGTTTTATATTCAGTAATATTAACATATGGAATTATTGATACTTATTTCAGGGCCAGAAAATGTTATACATGGTGTTGTAATATATTTTCTTATTTATCTTTTAAAATATTTTTTCAATAGAATAAAATAATATTTAGTTAAGCAGACTTTCAAGGTTTTGAAAATAATATAAATTTATGAATAACTAAAATAATACATTTTTATTCAATTTTTGAATACAATAATTAATACATTTTTTTTTTATTTGAATAGGTTCCTATGTTGTACTTTTTAGCTAAAGAGTTATCTCATTTAGAAAAAACACACACACACACAAATATATATGTAAGAAATTCAAGATATCTTTTTAAGCATATAAATAACGATTAAAGTTAATTGATTGATTAGGTAATAATATTTATGATTTACAATAGTAATTTTAAGTGAGAATGAAAATGAGAATGCTTAGATGGATGCGTAAAGTTACGAGATAAAATAGAATAAGGAATGAATATGTGAGAGGTAGTATTGGTGGATAAGATGAGAGAAAATAGACTAAGATGGTTGGGGTATGTGATGAGGTAAGAAGAAACAAAAGCAGTATAAATAGGTAGTTATGAAAATGAACTTGAAGGGAAAAGAGGAAGAGAAAAACCAAAAAAGAGATAGTTGGATACGACTGAGAATGATATGAGGATTGTTGGTATGTGTATAGATGTGGGAAATTGAGAAAAGAGGAGGTTTAGGACAAAAATGGCCGACCCCAAATAGTTGGAAGAAAGACGAAAGCGAAGAAGAAAAAGAAGAAAACAATTGTAACTTAATGTATATATTAATACATTTGTTATGATTATTACATTTTAAGTAGTTTTCAAAACATTTACCTAAAAACGTTTTATAATCAATAATACACATCATACATAATACTTACATAAACTATTAATGCTTTTATTAAAACTTGTATGTTAACATAGTTAAAATATAATTAATGGATTTTTCATGAAAAAGATATACATAAGATATAAAATTAAAAATTTCTAAAAGTGAAAAAAACTATATTTTGCTTGTTATCTAGGGCGTTATGTTTGTTAAAACAAAAATTAAAATTATTCCCATCGACGGGAATGGTTTCCGAAACTTTCGATTACAACGCGTAAATAATTAAAAGCGAAAGTTTCGTTTTTAGTAAACATAAAATAGACGCTACAGGGATTGTAGTGCAAACATATGTGTAAATTATTTGTTGTTCCAAGAAACACAAAATCCATTTACTGTTATTTTAGTAGTAAAGTGAAGTAGTATATCATGTATTACAAACGTATATAGATGATAAAAACAAAAAAAAAACGTATACATTATACGTAGATGTTCTGAGTATTTACTATGGTTACTACATGTATTTCGGTATCCGTTCTTGTAGGCCAATGATTTTCAAAACTGACTGCAAGTATTCGACTAGATGCATATGCATGACGGGATTTACTATGATATTTTATAGTACAAAATACGATGTAACCAAGAAATTCAAATTAATCTAGTTTCAAATTGTTTATAATAGTGACGTTATCCCGTTTGAATCGTTTCGGGTATTGATTGTCATTCACACAAGGAAAGTATACTAATGCAGCCACGGAAATGCGGTTATCATCTTAAATCCACGATACTTTTTCAACTGCATGTAGAACAAATAAAGATCGCTTTTCTTTGTTACTACATAAGTGCATTATCAGAGTAAACTTTTTTCACGTTCTGTTACCACTGTTTACCATTGTTGCGTCTGTTTCACGAGTTCGTTGATTCTAAAAGTGTACGTATCTACTGCGAGGGTTTTTGATATGAATAAGTACGTCGATTTTTTTCCATACCATACCCCTTGTATCGTTAACCCATGAATAAGACACACCCAAAAAATAACTAATCGTGTCAAACTTCTAATCGATAGAACTTTTTGTCCCTAGAACCAATGACATGTCGGATATTTGTTATTTGTTTATGTGTGTACCTATAGATAATACACATAATTTGATTTTGCCTCTGCCTACACTTTCGATCGTGGGTTTATTTACACTATAATATTATACACAATTACTATTCAGTCAACCTTGTAGTATAATATTCATCTGGACATTGAAAAATTCGTTCAAATACTTGTGGAACTTTTTTATGTACGTGTGTTTACACGCATGTGAATCGTCTTTTGCGGTTTGTAGAATATTATGTTTACAACGAACGTCCAACACAATTGTACATTTGACATGGACGACGAAAATAATATACTTATACCTCAGGCTTCAGATAAACAAATTATTTCAATATAAATAAGTGTAGAATAATATACATCCTGATAGTTTCCTTTCTAATCATGTATATAGGCTTTTCGCCATAATAGTTGTATTATAATAATTACAAACATTTTAATATTGAATTAAGATTAATACAATACGCAAATTTAAGTAATCGCTTGTATATTTATTAATTTTTCATGCATATTGGAAATAAAACAATTTTTTTAGAAGCAACGTTTTTGGAAAAATAGTGTTCAAATATTGACTAAGTACAAGAAGTATACAAAAGTAATTTATTTTCAAACATGAAAGTAAATTCATTGACAGTGTATGCAAAATTTTATTTCAGTTGCATCTAATGGGACATGTAATTTAGGAACAATATCCTATTTATTGAAATATTTTCATGATTTGTTATAATTCGAATATACTGACAATCAATCACAAAAACCTACAGAAAAAATTACAAAATATTAAATAAAAAACGACGATGAAATTGAATATCTGCTATAAGAATGCATTATATATCGAGTACCCATTTTCTTAGTGATCAATGAAAATTTGTGTGGGATGACCGGTTCAGGGTTATTTAATTAGCGTCATTGCCAACGTCTTCTACACGGTCGTATAAATAATGTATTCATTCGTTAAAGTTATTTAAAAAAAACTTGCCCAAACATTTCCCAAGATGAACTCATAGTAATTTCAAATGTAGGTAAATTTTAAATTTATTGAAGAAAAAGCGAATTCAGACATTATTATGTTAAACTAAGTGGGAAGATATGTGAGTTATTAGTGCACTTCCTATATTATACCGAATTACAGCAATATGTCGTGTTTAACGATTATTCGACCTCTGAAGGCAAAACAATTATTATTATCATCAACATCACTAGATATTTTTATCGGTTTCATAGTTATTGGAGTTTTTCAACTCACTAAACAGCAATTGTTTCTGAAGACATACGTGATTATACAACCAGTCTCTATGCCAATAGTAATTATTTATTGACAATAATTGTCGACGTCGTCACAAGGGCTTTTGTTCACAAAGTCATTCTGACTCTGTGACACTATACAGTTGTCACGTATTTTCTCCAATTCACTGGTTTTATACGATACAATTTTTATAAAAACTTCGAAATGAACTTCTTGTATACAAAAAAAAAAAATATGTCTGTTAATATAATATAACTGTTCAGGGAGTAGCATATTCAGTTTAACTCAACCCATTACTCCATAAGAGCGACAAATATTGTATGAAAAACATAGATGTCTCGAATAAAACATACTGAAATGAACACTTAATAAATGTACATACTTTAAATATCCCAATAACTACTAATAATAAATTGAACAGTCTATTTCCTATCAAAACGATCAATCGGTTGTTACAAAAAACGAACAGCATACAGACACAACTATACAAAATAATATAGTTTAAAACCTTGAAGAACACATATAATATTAATAGATATTGTGAATTTTTTATTAAAAATATATGCATGAGAATCAACTTGAATGTCTGGTACTGACAATATTAAGTGAAACTGTGAAAATACATACTTCTAGAATTTAGAAAATGATATTGACACGGAATAACAAAAAAAAATAAAAAATAAAAATAGGTAAGTAATAAAATTAATACATTTTTTTTTTTACATTAAAATACATATGAAAACGACTAATGTTGAAGTAGTAACATATTAAATGTACTTTTAATACATTTAATTGAAGAGTTAAAATATTTTAGAGAATTATTGTATATTATACAGTATTTATACTATATGTATAGCTGTGATTTGTTTGTCTACTGTAAAAGAGAATTTTAAGAATATGTGTCCTTCAGAAAAATTAATGTGCCACAGATTTGTGTTGTTTTTATAAGAAATATTTTTTAGTAAATGTTTGTGATGCGATTTAAAATAACATGAGGAAAAAACACCTACCCATGTCTGAACAAATTTTCAGAAAATGGTTGTCATCCAGATTACAAGGATTTTTTTTTAACAGATACATAGAATATGAACAAGACTTTATAATTGTAGACACGTACGTCTGTTTTTTCTTTAAGTCACTGACATTTGCAGTAAAAGTTACCAAGACATAATAAACTAATCAAGTACCTAGTAAACTATGGAGGTACTCGTATCACGGTATCTTAAATCATCCAATCTTTTTTTTATTCTTGTTGAAAACCTAAAGACTGATTGTATTAGTCTGAGTTTAAGACTGTTGTGGCATCGATTCGTCTTCCACAAGATCTATATGTGTGGGTTATTATACATTTAATTAAGACAAATTTTTTGTTTACTAGTATAACAGCATTTTTATGCAATTTGATAATTTTATTTAATAACAATTATAATATCTTTATACATAAAAATTAAGCGTACAACGGGTTTGCATGCAATGTGATCTAAAATCACACGAATCTATTTGTGTTAATAAATGGTAGGTTAACCAAAAATATTGTAGATCGATTTGGGTTTGCTTAAATTAAAATTTAAAATGTTTATAATTTAAAATAATAGTCAACAATTTATGTTATCTACATCATTAATAAAATAAAATTTTCATGTTATCAATAAAGAACTTTGTAAATAGTATAGTATTCATTCAAGGATTATAACAGTCACAGCAGCGCGTGGCCGGGTCAGCTATATATATTTATATATATAAAAATAAATAATAATCAAAATAAAATTAATAATTACTGATCAATATAGGCGTTCTCAAGTTATAGCGTGACACTGACAGTGGGATGACAACGGGAAATTTAGATTCATTATATACATAGATAATAGGTACCTTAGGCTAATTAAACATGGCTAGGCTCTAAATATTTATTGTAATATTCCATTAAAAAATATGTTTGGCGAAAACTGTCTCGTCTCGTGAGATGCCGGGTAACTCAGCTGTATATTATCATTATATTATTATTATTTACATAGGATTTTTAACAGGGCCTTCAGGTTCTTTGCTACTTCAACTCTATACTTTCCTTTCCACTGATCTATAAACATTACTAACAAAAATAAATATTCATTATTGTATACAGAGATAAATATTGACTTTTCTTAGGTTTTGTATCATAGTACAATACCATTTTTATGAAGTCTTACTTTGTTTTTTCAGTTATTTTCTTTTCCATGACTTTTTTTATGAATTAAACAGACATGCTCACTTTAGAATTTAGTTGACCAAGAAATATTGGATAATTGGTTTATTGTAAAATTGCCGCAGTTCTTCTTTGGGATTTTTCCAAGCCTGTACAATTTACCGGTCTATATACTTCCTAGATATTTTTATTTCAAAACCCAACAGTCTTATTTCATCTCCTATGTGTTCTAGACTACGTATCATATATATTCGTTTGTATGCAGGTCTTAGGTGTGTACTACATAGGTTTTTTTTGGTACGTTTGGATAATTTGGAGAATAATAATTATATTGTTGTAAAAATAGCTTTTGTTGACAGCATTCAGTCTCATCTCTATTATATTTAGTGTACTGTTATGATGACATTAATCCAGAATTATTTTAACTAATGGGAAAATATTCGAATCTTTTTCAAGTACTAAAAATGGAAAGTATTAAGAATACAATAATAACTTGCACATACGATTTGTAAACCTCAAGTTGGCCAATGACAATATTAAACGTGAAGAGTTGTATAAAACTAACTTTAGCCCATCCGATTTAACAGTGAAAATAATATTCAAATTTGTTATGAGTTATAACCAAATGTATCATCAAAAACAATTTTAAGGAAGATTATCCGAAGTGTTTTGTTCACTGGGCAGGTCTGAGACAGAATGATGCATTGTTGCCGTTGTTATTCGCTTTAACCTTGGAAAAAGTGTGTGTTTGACCACCGAGAAATGGAACTAATAGGATGATATTATATTACTAGAAGAATCTATACACAATATTTTGCAGAAATTGCAAAAAAAAAGAATTACCTACATCAATTCACAAAATGTTATAATAGTAGATTAAAATATAGTACCTACATGGTGCTGTCAAATAATATGATGATGAAGAGTAATCTACGCATTAAAGGATATTTTATTAGTACTTGTGACTTTGTGAGATGACTACGATATAACACACGCACAATAACGGATGTCGTATAAAGTTACGTAAAGACTAGTGCTTAATTGCCATGCTTTATTTATATGTCTATTCCTGAGTTAGCAGGTTTGAGTGTCATATTACTAAATTGTATAAAATCCCACAAAATCGTTTATATTATTTACTTCGATACAATATTTTATTTTGGCATCATCGAATAACAAAATATTACTTTACATTTCACTGTATTCCTTGCAAGAACGAAGGATAGAACAATTTTCTTTGCGTGTATATTATATAAGATAAATATGAAATATTATGTTAATGACGAGTAATGAGGTTTTTAAAAATTGAGTACGACTAACGAATATAAAATCATTCAGTACGACACGTAATACATCCAATACTTAAAACAGCTGGTAACTTTTTAATAAATTATTAACGTTAGGTGTTTAATTATCCAAGTGATTAATACAAGGTATAGTTATAACTATATACGTGTTACTTAGTTGCGTTGGTTAAATATCAAAAATTTAAAGAGTTTTTGAGTGTAATGGTAAATTAAAAATGTAAAAACCCGTGAGTAGTTTTTTCAGTGAGTCATTCAGTTATCAACTTATTAGGGTTGAAACTCATACATTTACCATATAACATGAATAGTACATTAAGTCTTTAATGTCTTCAATAAAAGTATATTTATAATATTATTAATAATGATTTTGATTTGAGAAAATATATTTTACTTTGAATAATAGAGGATTAATTCATTAATATATGTATGGGTAATGTACCTTATAGCTATGATCTAATTAACACAAAAGCATAATAGAAGAACCTTGAATGAGATAACGAGATAATTTTTAAAATTTGAAACAGAAAGCCCAGTAAAATGTTTGCTTACAGCATAAATTAAAAATATGTTTTTTAATTAAAAAAAACTGGGTATACTTATGGCTATTCTTAGTGCATTGAAACCCGGGTCCTACTTATGAATATACGATTAATATTGAAGTTTCTTACAAATTTGAATTATTTACTGAGCTTTTATGTTATTTAATAGGTAAGTATGTTAAATATTAATCATTACTCACAACAGTTATAATTTACTATTAATGAACAGTCATAAAGATTTGATGTCCATGCGTAAACGCTTACTGTATGGGTCGAATTAAAAACGTCGTCATAAAAAATTTATTTTTCATTTTACTTGAATTTGACAAAAAATATGATCTCAATATTCTCAAAATGAATTTACATTAATAAAAATCTTTGATACATAATAATAAATAGTAGTCGAAATAAAGATTAAGAACTCCTGGATTTGATGAGTGGTGATCAACCTAGGAATGCAAACTCAATATGCGCTACTGAGCATATATGAATATAATTATATTTGTTAAAATTAATAAAATATGTGTAATTTAAAAGTCTTTAAAGTTAATTTATACACTATTGCTTATTAAATACACATGAATAAAAAATTTATTGACTAATTAATCCTTAGCAACGGGTTCGACATTAAATACGATTACTTATTTAATAAAATACGGATTTATAAAATGTCGTACTTACATTGAAAGAAATATAAATGATTTAAAAATTACTCATCTTTATAGTAAGCTTTTAAAAAGGATCTTTTATATTTTGGCGTATAAAAAGTATATACAAAAACGTTATTAATGGATTTTCATTAGGTAATATGTAAGTAATGGGGTCATAAACTAGCAAAGAAGCCTCATGAAAAAGAATAATAAAAATGATGTCATAACGAAACAAAAAGAGGGCACTATATATAAAAAAGGGCTGCGAGTGTGTGCGTGTACTTACACCTGCAGGCATACACATACCCACGCAACTGTTGACTTATGATATACACAGTACATACACTCGCAAGCACCTGGCAATATCATCAATATAATGTTTATGATGACGATATTCAAAATGTTTGAGAAGTAAAAAAAAAGGTCAATACTGATAATATAATAAAGAGAATCTATATAAGTGTGAACACGGGTTCTAACAATCGTAACACGATTGAAGTTCAAACGTAAAACAGGCTTAAAATAAAATATACCAATGTTATTCGAAGTGAAAATCGATAGTGCATAATAGTTTCAACGTCAAAAGTTATACCATTGATTATAAATATTTAAAAATATAAATATAGTATTTATAATCAATGGTTATACTTAAAAATACAAAACAGAGACGGATAATCCAAATAAGCATGAATATTAAAAATATATTTTACATCTATTGTTACGAAACTGCTTGTATTTTATAAATATATTATGGATAAAAAAATTAAGTTCATGTTTGAAAATACTTTTTAGAAACATTTGATTTAATTTAAGTTGTAAAATATATTATGAATTTAAATATTGGTTAATAAAAATGAAGACATTTTGATTGATGAGATTATATTACACTTTTTTTTTGTAAAAACATATTAGTTCGATATGTTACTATAAATATGAGAAAATAACCAACATATTCATTTTTTATATAGAATTGTTAAACATAATAGCTATAATTCACGGGTAATGTGCTGTTGGGCGATATTTTTCAATTGAACACGTTAAATATTAAATAATGTAAAGCACCCGTTGTTCCGTAGAAGAATAGAGTTCATAAAATAAAATATTAATTTTATCAGAGGTGAACAATATAATATAAACTTATAATAAATGAGTTCTAAAAAATATTATGAGCGTGTTATATTTTTGATATCACAACATTTTATATCGTTAGTTTGAATTATGGTCCAACCGGCACGGTGTGCAGTTCATTTATACGTGGGTCATAAATTTTTAAGCAGTCTATAAAAATAAATAGGATTGAAAATCAACGGTTTATGTTCATTTTTAGAATGTAATATGAATCTAGCAGTAGTATTTTATGTGCTGTTAATTTAAATTTCTATTGAATTTGATTTTATTTTTAAATAATATATAGAGAACAACATGCATATTATTTTTTAATTTTAATGCATAGAAGAACACGGATACTTTTCAGTTAATAAAAACTATATAAATAAATTTAGAATAATTTACATTTAGTTGCTTAAGTCACTTTTGTATAGGTCTTTCAACTTGTAAAAGTTTTATATTATATCCCTTCCGGATATAAGGACGATATCGCCGACCGCTCTATATCTGGGTAAATACGAATGCCTTTTTACGATTGCATTTTATTTTAAGAAGGGGAGATTTAGACTAACGAAAAAATAATACACGTAGTAGGAAAAACAATATTTGGCTTGCACAAAGTCACACGTTATTCTATACAACAAATATTGAAAAATATACGTTGAAAAATATATTTAGATGAAATATTCAAAAGAAAATCGAGATAGGTATTTTAGTATTGGAAATGTTATTAAAGTACAGTTAGTGTTGTATTGCTAACTAGGTAGAGGAACCATCGTTATTCTATTGTATCAATAACTATGGCGTATAATGAAAAATACCGTGCTAAAAACACAATAGTCGAGAGCGAGATATGATCGTATTGTTGTAACTTGAACGATATTTGTTAATAATATCGTTATATGATTATTGTTTTAGAAATTATATTCTCCAATCATCACAATTTAGCTGCGAGTTTGGAGTGAACATTTTTTTTTTCTATTTAAAAATACACGATTGACTAAATTAATTTACAGCTCTCGTGGCGTGGTATATCATTGTATGTATTATATATTATTATATGCGTACAAACGAGCACGTTACGCCGGTATACGTTACACACTGCTTTTCTGACCACGCGATATCTATCTATTATAATATATGTCCGGTGTGGATTGTGCTAACTCTAAATGCAACAACACAAGCATAGCATTAGTTGTTTCTTTTGCATACAATACTCAACACCGGCCTTTCGCATATGCCGTAGAGAACAGTGGATTATTATTGTTTTAAAACGCAGTTTCATTGTGTTTAACCTAACAGCCTTAACCGAGATAGCATGTGTAAAGAGAGACATTCCATCTGCCGCTAGCACCGTAATTGACTGCCAACACTATAGAACCCAGAGCTCACAATCCATAATGTACTTTTATTTATATTCTACCGACTGTGCAACAGACTATTACCATGTTTCGGTCAAACGATGATGAGGTCACGTACACGTTCTGATGTGCTCTCTAAACTATGACGGAACGAGTTGCTTCGGTTGCAATTGAATTAACGCAATATAGTAGTATAATACTAGAATACATGGTGTACATGTACAACTGAGCGCGAAACGAAAATACCACTTATTTAACAATTGCATTATTTCTTTACTCAACCCGGCCGGGATATTATGCCTAAACTTTATTAATTATGAAAATACAAGACTTACCAGTTAACGGCGACTGGAAATTATAGTTGGTTGACGAGGACGATGGCGATGTCGATATGGACGGCGGTTGTCCCGGATGCTGCGCCATTCTCCTGCGGTTGTATTCTCTACGTGGCGGTGTTGATACATTTTTATATCCGGGTGGCCTGTACCTAGCTGACTTCACATTAAATTGATGTACACTATGCGCTTTATATATTCCAGTCAAAGGACTTGGAGCCGGTACGGGAGTAGTGGGGAGTCTGGGCAACGAATTTGTATTTGAAGACGTTATGGCTTGTTGGAGGCTTCTAGGCAACGTGGTGGACTTGGAACCATTTGCCGTTCCACCATCATCACTATCACCTCCAGAGTCTCCACTGTCAGGAACGCTACCTCGTCTCCTACCATTTCTCCAAATACGGTCCTCAACGCTTCCTCCTATACTTCCACACGAACGAACTCGATCTAATTGTTCACGACTGCTGTTTGTGCTTTTTATTAACAAATCGCCCGCAGAACGTCTTTTAGCAGCAAGCGTTACACAACTCTCTCCACTCGATGTCAATCGGGTCCGTGAATCTGACATCATTAATGTCGACTCGAAACTACCCCTCCAGCTAAATCTTTCATTGTCACTGGCCTCTTGCCGAGCTTCTTCCAACAGCGGATCGTGTGACTTAGACCTAGGAAGAGGACTATTAAACTGTTCTTCTCCTTCGTCTTCTTCTTCCGTCGTGGTCGAAATTATCGAAGGTTTATGATTATGAGATCGGCGGTGATACCTAGAAGCCCGTGGTGTACCAGGGTTCTCGGAAACAGCATGCATTAATGCAACGAGTCGGCTTCCGATATGTGTCATGACTTTGGTGACAAGTGGGGGAGAATTTCTGGATGCAGAAGAGTCCGAACTGGGCACATCTATTCTTCTCAATGAAGCCATAAGTTTTTGATAGACAAATGCAGTATCTTTATTTTCGTCTTGCAGTCTAGATCCAGTTTCTAAATCAGAACTAGTATAGTCCGATGAATCATAGGAATCACTCCACGTGTCTTCGCTACTTAGATATTCAACAATTTCTTTAACTTGTTCATCTCTAATACCAGGTACAGTTTTCATTAATCTTGTTAATTCAGATTCAAATTTCACCAATTGAGGAGGCTTACTCTTTTCTCCGGGCACTTCTGGTTTTGGCTGATTTGCAAGCATTGTTTTGAAAAACGCCCTCATTTTAGACATCATTAGATTGGTTTCCTCGTCAGAACTCCAATTATTAAAACTGTCGGTTCTTGTCAAACTTTCAGTGCCATTTGGTTTTTGATCAATATCTGCTACCGGAATTGTTACTGGTTCTTCCGTTATAACAACACTTTCTATTTTATTATCCAATACATCATCTACGGTACTAGGATTTTCCACGTATTCTTCAATTTCTAATGCCTCCAAAGGCGGGGCAGTTACAACGGATCTTTTCTTTTTTTTACCTCTTTTGATAGTATCAAACTGACTATCACTTTTTTCAAACAATACAGACTCATCATTTGAATCTGAACTTGTCGATGAGTCTTCATAGTCCAATTGGATCTCCACTTGTTGTTCAGATTCTGTAAGATTATCAAGTGAAGAATGTTGACGTCCTGTTCCTCTAGCTCTAACTAATCGTTTTCGCCTTTGCTCAGGACTATGTTCTGGACTGTCACTACCAACACTACCATCAGAGTCTGGACGATCGAATCCCATAAATTCACTTAAGAAATATCGTTCAAGTCTAGATCCAGCCATTTCTGATACTATTTGTTGAGGCTCGATACTATCTAGGGATTCTAAACCTTCACTTATTATGGAACTTGTTTCGGAATACGCATCTGTGGTTCTACTAGTATCAAGATCTTTATCACCACAAAGGCCAAAGAAAAAATATTTTTCTAATTCTGTTTGATTATTCCGGTCGGACTCGACTTCACTTTCCTCGCAGCTTTCTTCAACAATTGTGTGCAATGTAAAGTCCAGAACCGATCTCCTGTACTCAGGTTCTTCCTCAAACGACATCTCTTCACCTTCAGATGACTCATTTTTGAAATCATCCCTATCCAAGTCTTCAACCCAAGAATCATCATCGGCTAACCCTTCTTCCAGCGCTATTACAGCCGACAACGTATCACCACCCGTTACGACTTTCACTTCGCTTTCATCAGCTGGTTCCGACGTGTCAAGTGTAAGTTTAAACCCCTCGTCTTGGACGACTGATGGTATTATTTTGGTGGTATCAGTGGTGACCACGTTTACGGACGGTTTATCGTCTTGGGTGATCATTATCAAGCTGGTAAACTTGCCACTCATGTTTGCGGCATTGGCAACGGCGGATGATTCGTCGACGGATATCTGTTCCATGGACTCGGTGCCGGAAAACTCATCGGATGCGCTACTGCTGCCGGCGGCACACTTGACCGCAGCCACCGAGTTCAGAATGCTGGATAACTTCACGTTGCACCCGTCTTCGTCGTCCTCGTCCTCATCGTCCGGACTGTCGTTTACGTCGTACGACATGGCGATGTGCTGCGCTTCCGAATCGTCGGAGTCGTCGGACGGAGACGAAGCCGACGACGACGACGACGAGGAGTAATATCCAATCTCGCCGTCGCGGTCGTCGTCGCCGCCGCACGTGACGGAGGGCGATTTCGCATCTAGGGCGGCCGCGCGGGTCGAGTACATGGTGAGCACAGCGCCCTCGTCAACAGCCGCCGCGGGTGGTTCAGGCATCTCCACAACAACACAACCGTTGTTGTTGTCGTTCACATGTTCAGCGGCTGCGGTGGCGGCGGAACCCACGGCTGCGGCGGCGTCCCTGTCGCGGAAATATTCGGTCAGAACGTTGGCGAACGCGGCGGTGAGCGCGTTGTGCGTGCGCTCCGACGGTATCACGACCGGCACTGGCACGAACACGGGGAACGGCAACACGACCGGAACGAACGTTGTTGCGCGCGCGTCGGTCTCGCTCGGTTTACTGGCACCGTTGCTGCTGCCGCCACCGCAGCCGGTTAGCTGGTCGTCGTGGTCGGCACCACTACTACTGCCGGTACCTGCGCCACCTGTCACCTGCAGTCGTTGCTGTTGTGTTTGTTGTTGTTGCTGCCGTTGTTGTTGATGCGGCTGCGTCAGTTGCGGCTGCCCGCTGTCGTCGTCCAGCCCGGCCATGAAATAGTCCCAATCGCAATCGTCCTCGGCCGACAGGCTGGAAGAGGTTTGCCGGCCGCCACCATCGTCCGACGACCAGTCGGTTCCGTTCAGGAACACCAACCGATAGTCCTCCTTAGTACGGTTACTGGTGGTATTGGAACAGATGTCTTCGTGCAGGAAAGGGTCCCGACGAAGAAAACGCCGACTTCGCGGTGGCGTCACCCCTGCAACAGCGACAAAAAATAATAAAATAATGAAATTGTTTATTTTTAAGTAATTGTTCTGTACAATAATATAAGCTTATTTTACGTCTGACGACAATTATGTTAGTACATATGTAGTATTAGAAAAATCATATTATACCAAATACAACTATACTATTTATTAATTTACTTTTTAAATCCGATATTGTTGTATGCGTTTTACATACTATAGCAGATACAACAGAAATATTTAAAGACTATAATTATATTACATATTTTAACATCTTTTTATTAAAGTCCATCGTGTAGATATTACACAATCAATAATTTAACTAGGTACACATAAATATCATCTTATACAATCATGTATATACAACCATCGGTTTAGAATGAAATTGTTTTCGTGTAAGAAAGTAAAAAGAATTACTGAAGCATAAACCTAATAATTATACGCGTTAATATAATATCGAGTGGATAAATGTTACATTGTTTAGCTAATTACATCATTATTCAAATTGCAAATTATAATACATGTATATAGTATATAATATAATTATAATTTATAGCATGAACATGATTTTAAGACAAAATGTTTGTAATTAATTTTGTAAGCCAGAATAAGATTTTGTTTTAATTCTTTTGAAAAGGACCTTTTTGCTAGATGAGTTTACGAGAAAGACTTGAAATGTAATTATATTTTAGCTAATACAGTAAAAATCAACATGATCAAACGACTTTCGAATTTTTAACCATAAAACCCGTTTAAAGTGAAATAGTGAAAGAAGTCACAGGGTGAAATTGCTATACTTGAATACCCTGGGGGCTTACTTTTAGAATAAATGATATTTTAAATGGTTAATCGTAGCGAAACTTGAAAATATATATTCGATAGTTTTCGCATAATATATGAGAAAATTTCTGTCAAATTTGCGTTGAAAATTATATTTCAAATATACAATACTAGTTAAAAGCAAAAACAAAAAAAATAAATTAATAATATAGAAAATATAAAATATCTTTGCCTTAATGAAAGTTTAGAATAATTTTCTATATGTGAATAGTTAAAACCTAAAATGGCATTTCATTAATTATTAACATAAAAATAATACCAGTCAAACAAGAATAAATAAAAGTGAATAGTTAATAAAAGTTAAGCATTCACAATTTATGATATTACGGGAATAACTCAGCACAGTAATTTAATTAGAAAATTATTCATTTTATAAAACCATTTCAAAACTAGTAATAATACAACATAATAATAGACTAAGAATTCGAAATATACTTATTTTATTGACAATTGGTGTGACGGTAATAATAATATGTGATATTTTGAATAAACAATTTTTATTGACATATATTTTTTTTTTTTTTTAATATATTTGACTTTATTATAAAAAATTACAATCTATACATAGAGTACAATAAGTAATATAAATATTTTACAGATAGTTCACAGGTTAAATTATATACATGAAAGGGAGATCTCACATTTGTGACACCCCTGAATATTTTAATATTATTGACATATTATAAACAAAAATAAGTACCTAGTTAATATTTTGATAATAATATATTTATTAAGTATTTGTATGTATCATCGATTGCAGTTACCAAGATGACATTTAACTTTTTGATCATTTGTATGATTTAGTAGTACGAAGTTACAAAACGAAGTCAACTCATATTAATTAACCCATATTAATTCAAAGCCGATGCTTATGAATATGTTTATGTATAATCGTTGCTTCACAAAAGACGCCATGTGTCGTTAAGATTGTGATTGTAATTGACATATCTATATATGCATATTATATTACATCAAAGACCACACGCATACAATATAATTATTACGTTCTACAGCTTTTGCTTATATAATAGTTACCGAATCAGATTATAATGATCATGGACCGGAAATTGGAGAACAATAGACACCCTTCGTTAAATAATGCATTTTTAGAAAACAGGTGTTATGAAAAATAAATGGCACTACAATTTTAATTACTAGTGCTTCAAGAGGGTACAATATAATATGAAGTTGATTATGGTGAAAGGTTAATAATAAGGTTCAATCGAGTATTACCCAGGTACCTATATTATATTTTTTTAAATATAGACCTAAATTAAAAATAACTATGAACATTAATAGGAACTTGAATTGGGGGTGCCGTGAAATTACTATTTTCTTATAACTTTTTAAATAAAACCCAAACATACATATTTTTCACAATTAAAAAAAAAAATGATTTTTATGAAATATTTAGTGTGTGTTTTTCTATTATTTAATGATTATTAAATTTTAATCTTAAAATAAAAATAATCTGTATAATCGTATCAGTGGAAATATCTATATACTGTAATAATGGTCAATAGATTTTAATATTCATACTGGCTCGTTTGCTATCACCTCAATGCGGACTATTAACCATCATTCAATTAAGATAAAACCGAATATCTGTGAATTTATCTTGTATTCATTTTTAATTTGTTATAAAACATGTTTTTATTATAGGGTGCTTTTGGAGTCCTGAAAAATATTTTAGGGTGCCACGAGTCAAAACAAGTTGGGTATCCCCGCTTGGGGGATATTACAGTGTTGTAATAAAACAAAAGTTAAGTATAAATGGTTGTTATAACAGATTTGGGTTGACGTTTTTTGGGGGTTTTATAAGTCATACATACTTAAATAATAACTTATATAACAATTATTATAACTATTAAACTATGCAAATGTTCTCATACATTTATAAGAAAAATTTATTATAATAAAAAAAGATTTTAGAAATCGAAAAGTTATTACAAAACCGATTAGTGGTCTTCAGATAAAAATATGTATTCACCATAAAGGATTAAATATATTTTTCTTATTATTATTATTATACGTCTGTACGTTCTATGTTCAATGCTTATTTAAATAACTTTATAAATTAAGAAAAAATATGAAGATAAGATATTTAACCAATGGTTTTATATTTTTATAATGTCTATCATCGAAATAATATTCAATTTGAAATTTAAACTCTAGAATTTAACTTACTGATTCTTAGGAAATGATAAATTATTCATTAAATTGATTGAATATAGTAAAGTTTGTTTACAACAGGAGTGGGTAAATAGAATTTAGTAAATATCAACATAACTTTACATAATTTTAGAATCCAAATTTAAAACTATGGATAGAGGTAAAATAATACTTACTTAATATAAAAGTTTTAATAAAAATCTCAATTAAATATGTACCTAATAAAATATTATTTAATTCGTGTAACCTTAGAAAAATATTAATAGAGATAGTACAGAATAACAAATATAAATATCCTGTAAACATTTAGGACAGAATAATAAGTACCTACATAAGAAAAAATCATATGTTAATACTTAAGTTGAAAGAATAGAGATTATAATTATTAGGTATTCACAATCGTGTTCGAAGATCTTATAATAAGCGTTAAAAAATAGAAGTGACTCTGACATACGATGGTTTTTTATGAAAAACAATTAATTATCATTTCTATACATAATCATTATCTTTAGAAAGATTGATTATATGCAAGAAAAATCAATAAAGATTTCAATATTCAATAAATTAATATTTTATAATTTTAATCAATGATTTAATAATGAATGAGATATTTTATATTGTATATTTGACATGTACCTACATGATAGTTTTTGATTTTTATTTTAAAATATATTTTTGAAGTATCTTAGTATTGTTGTTAACAAAATATTATATTTTGGAGATTATTGAAGTTTTATTAGCAAACACCACTTGTACATTTTAAAATCACATACATCAAACTAAAAATAAAAATATGATTTAACAATTTCAATTGAAATAAAAAAAAAAAATGTATAAGTAAAATATACATAATAACCGCAGAATGTGATCTCCTAGTATTAAAACCAAGTAGGCCTAGAAAAATATATTAATTTTGAACATATTTTGCATCCGTCTTATCATCAAAGACGAATATAAACGTAACACGGAGTATTATATTTTATGTGTCATCACTGTGTCCGATGTTAGATAACCATGTTTTGGATTACAATAAGGAGTCCGAGTACGCATGCACTATAGACGTAAATACAATGTATGAAAGACTTGGCAACCCTGGGTGTGACAAATGAATGCATAACAATGGCAATAGGCGGGTTAACACAATGGATGTATTGCCGAAAGAAGTGGCTGCAAGGTTAACCACCTCACACTACGTTGACCGAGAGTGTGTGGGGACGAGGATAGAAAAACCGGCATACAAAATATTCTTGTTATGTGGTTATACTTCCTCACATACAATAATCCACGTTTGGCTACGTATCAGAATGATATCAGGCGCAATATTGAACGGACAACATGTTTTCGTGTTGTAAAATATTTTTCAATTTATGCCAATAAGAAAATATACCAACAACTTACCCATCATGAAGTTTTATAATTATTTTGTAACACAAACATAATAACCAAGATTAGATAACAAATTATTATAATTGTTTTGTTTCATTATTATTTAATAATGCTATTGTCTATTATATATTATAATAAAATTAACAAATAACATTGTTCACAAATTCAAAATTAGGATACTTCAAATACTTTTAATTTAGATAAATAAGTTTAACATTTGCTATAAGACAGAGATGGTGAATCTATGTCACGTCTCACACATGTCATATAATAGAGACACAGGCCTACGCAATTTCAGTGATATTTCAATTTATACATGATTCATAATTTAAAATATATTTAAACTAACAAATGTCATAATGGGAACAATGTGTCCATAATAATATTTAATAGAAAAAAAATGTAAACTATAAATATTAAAATTAATGATCTTCTGTTTAAGTATAATGTTTGAATTATTTACACAAAAAGCTAAAATTAAGGCTAGTAAAAGTTACTGACATATAGGGCAAATAAAATCACACCAAAAATGTCATTAAAAAAAACATAGATACTATATTGCCTTATTATAAGGTATTTAATGGATTTTCACATGGTTTTGGTTATAATTAAAACTTCCTGAAGGTACTTGAATTAAATTAATTAGATATGACAACTATAATATACTTAATATACTTAATATTCTATAACATACCAGTACTATATTTTTTTAACATATACAACACTAAATTTGTTGATGAGTTATAAGTAAATTAAGAAGATAAAACAATTTTTAATTTAAGAAATATTTAAGGTGCCTAATTAAAAATATTATTATTTAAAAATAAATTATGAAATATGTTTTTTATATACCTAAATTAAAGGTATTATTTTTAAAGTATCCTTTTCACTAATAATTTTTAATTTTAATTTTAAATCAAAATTATTTTTTAATAAATAATCAGCTATTGTTGATAAATGTAAAATGGTGACATAAAGATATAATTTAAATACATTTTATTGCTATTCTTTTTTTTTAAACATATGTTTATCATACACCTAACGAAATCTACTGGTCAGGCACGATACTAAATAGCATTAGGTATAAGGGTAATATATATTATTCTTGTTATCAAATTTATTACAATTATTAAATGCTTAGTTTTGAATTTTAGATTGAAAGTATATTCGGCATAGGACATACTTACTTAAACCCATGTAACATAATATAAAAATAACTAATAGAAATCTTAGATTAAAATATGTCTCAAATGATATTAAGTTGCCTACTACTAATGCCCGATAAAATAATATGTCTAGTGTATTTGAATTCGTGATTTAAACAAAATGTTTTCAGTTCAAACATAATAATGCATTAAATAAGGGATTGGTATATTTCATTAATAAGGCCACGAGTAAAACTATTGAAATTTACTTAAGTTTGTTGGTGTAAATAATATGATTATGTCCAAATATAATAGTTTTACAGAGTTTTTGACAATCAGGATAGGTACTACGACAAGGATGGGCAGTATCTTAGGTCTATTTGTAACTTGTATCTTTTAACACTTATAAATTATATCTTTCGTATTTTGTTTACTCAAAGATACAAAAAAAACAAATAAAAATATATTTTATTCTCAGAAATAATATAAATTGAAAAATTTTAAAGTTGCCTTATGTAATTTACATAGTTGACTGAAATAAGCACATGTTTTGTAAAATTAGTTTTTAAGAAGTAGATACTACATGATTTTTACAATATTCAGAGGAGTTTATTGTTGAATTTATAACAACAAAAAATAAACTTAACATTGAAAATGAATACACACTACGAGATAATTGTGTATTTAAACTAAAGGAATAGGTAATGTAGTTGTTTAAATTTAAATTTTATCTTTTTTAATGTTATAAAAAATATAATGTGACCCATAATAAATATTCATGTGTTCCAATTTTTATTGAAAATAAACAATATTAAAATACAATGCATTTTGATAATTTTACCCACTTTTTTAAAAAAAAAAAAGAATCGTGTCTCGTGCTACCCAGCATTTTGTATCTAGGAAAAAGATGTAGGTACCAAACATTTAGTATCTTTTTAGAAATGTGAAATGTATCTTTTATCTTCGGGTGAAAATCAATGTATCTAAATACTTTTATCGAGTATCTTGCCTATCTCTGGGTTGCGAACAATTCTCATCGATTTTAATCGATACCGTGGTACCGTGGAAAAAAATGCATTTTTTCACTTCAAATGAGAATTAGACGTCTGTTCGCATGTCGCGAAACATCGTAACGAGACTTACCGGGCGGGATGTGTTGTTTGAGATCCTCTTGAACCCTGGACGCCGCGTGATGTTTGCGCCGGTCGTCCTCGGATCCGGTGCCGCTGGATGGTGGTTGGTGGTCAACATGGTCGGATGACGGTACTGGCGGCGACACAGCGGTGGCCGCCGCTGACGTCATCTCGAGGACCACGGGCCGTAGGTCTATGACGCGACCGCAAGTGTCCACGAGGTGGACGGTGACGTTGGCCGGCGTCGGCTGCTGGACCGCCGCCGTCCGGTTGCCGGCCACCATCATCGCGCCGGGATCAACGTCCGCCGGTCGTCCAGCCGAGACAGCCGTGGACGGTTGCGGGGTGTCCGCTCCGCGACCGGTGGTTGTGGCGCCGCTGTTCCGCTGCGGCCACGGCACGCTACCGCGCGGCATGCTGCTGTAGGCCCGCAGTTCGGGCGACCCTCTGACGGCCGACCACGGTGACGAATCTGTTGGCAGAACCACCGCGCATTATAATACACGCGTTACGCACACACGGACGGACGGACACGACTAAGCATGCGGGAGTATATACGGGAAAGGAAAAAGAAAAGAAAAGTTGCGGCACACCACGTAGGCTGCGACAGACATCACGCTGGCGGGACGGAGCGAGGTGACGTTCGCCTGTGGGAGGCGGTGGCGACGGGGCGATCCATTAGGATCAACGGACTTTGGTGGGCAGACTCGTTCACCAGGAATATATATACGAGTATATATATATATATATAATATGTATTCTATGTATATGAGTTGTGCACGAAATAAATGAAAATAAATCATGAAGAGGAGGAGGAGGTAGCCCAACGAATTTACAATTGTTTTCAAGTCGGTATACAAGGTGCGTGGACGTGTTTCACAATGAATGTGAAATACGAAAATCGTAAATCGTATGTAAAAAATATAAGTATAAGACACCATTAATTATAATATAATGCACGACAATTTGAACATTGTCAACGTACCTTTGAATGTCAAAGATCTGCCAAGTTTAGTTTCGTTTTTCTGGAACTTCATATTTTCTGGTGTCAAAAAATCAACGATCCATTCTTTTGCTGGTTCCAAAGACCTAGAAAATTAATATTTTTAACTATATATTATCTTACTACACACCGAAATTATATACAAAAAACACGTATTAAGAATAAATTATATCAAAGCATTAATTCAAGACGTACAACTGTCATCGTTGGTGGTTTGAAGTTTAGGTTACTATATTAATTTTACTTTTTAAAACATTATTAAACAAATACGAAAAGCTTTTTAGTATAATAGTATTAGATACTCCATACTGGGCGATATAATAATTGATATGAGTTACAAGAGAATAACAGCGTATTTACACAATATTATTATTACTCATTATAATTTATTAGGTACTTTATTAGTAATTACTTGCTCACTTTACTACTTATATATGTTAAATTTTTTCTAATGGAAATTATTTACTCTATAATTTATAATTAACGTTTATTTTCTTAACGAAGTACAATCACTCAAATGGGTTTTAATCATTGTACATTTCGTTTTGTCAGTGATTTATTAAGAAGGATAAAGTTCTTTGTATTATTTGGACATTAATCGATGTAGGCTTACTTCGGCATTTGCATCGTGTGGGCTTATTTTTATATTATTCTTTTATTCTTCACGGTTGGCATTAGATGCGCATGCGTGGGTTAAATTATTGTTAGCTTAATATTATGCTCAAACACTTCTTATATATTTAAATATCTTTCAACATGCATTTTCAGAAACATTTATATGCAAGCTTTACTGCAAAACGACTAAATACACAAAAGATATTATAATAATAATATTGTAATAGGTACTAATTTTTAATTTAAAACCTACAGTAATGTGTAGTGTTTCTATTTTACCAATGAATAAAGGTACGAGTATAATATTAAACAATAGCACATTATTTATGAAATATTAAGTTTTAAATGATAAAGATATAAATGTCAGGCATTTAGTTGATTTTCGAGAATAACTAAGTTTACCGTTTACAAGAAAAACTTTCTTTTCAAAAATTTAATCTAATTTAAAATAAAAATAATCTAATAAAGAATTCTAACAGAATTGGTTTTGAAATCCGAGCTTTGGTCAAAATTCTAAATTTTAGTTATTATTTAGTTGGTTAAATATTTCAAATTCATTTTTATACTCTTATAATTTTATATTTTAAGTAAAACAAATCATAAAAATAACATTGTGATGTAGAACATTTTTAGATACATTTTAATAAATGTTAACTAAAACCATCGAGGGCCAACCAAAATTATAGTTTAATATCTAATTATGTCCTAATAAATAATAGAAATCTTGTGAACTACATTTAACGAATTTAAGTTCAAAAGTCTTTGAAGCTTTCTTTGAATTTAAAGAACTTAGTAAAACGATATTCACAGTAAAAACGTGTTCAAAATAAAGCTAAAATATTTTTTGCACATTTATATATATATATACTGAGTTAATATTTAAGTAGGTTTACCTATTGCTAATAAACAAGGGCCCAGAACAGTAATGAAGGAAATTAATTAAAGTATATCTAAATGTGTTTTCTTTTTAATAATTTTAATTTTATATTAAAAATTAATTCACTAATGACGATATTTAAAAATGATATGTGAATTGAATGATGTTTAAAGAGAAAATAATATATATATCTCCATCTTATTTTAATCATATATATTATATAAGAATAAATGTTTATTATAATTATTTTGTACTTTTTCTAATAATTTTTATTAAGAGATAATAATTTTATAACCTATTTTAAAACATTAATATTTAAACTGTATTGCTGTTTACTCAATTATTCTTCAAACATACTATTATCTTATGCAATAACTGATACAAATATCAAATAACAGTTACTTTCTATCATGTATAACTTAACGAAATGATGAAAATGTTTTACATAATCGAGAAATGTTCAATAAGTTGTGACGTACTCGATTTTTTCTTTGTGACATCGAATACATAGCCACTCAGGAGCATTTGATGCAGTCGAGTATTCTCGACAAGACATGCATATCCGTTCACGGCAAGCACGACAGTTTGCACCTCTATTAATAATCCGGCCTAGTTCGGCCCGGCATCGAGCACAATAGTGCCCGGACCATAAACTGGATTCGCATCGCAATACCTCTAATTCTCCGCTAGTCATATTCTCGTGTTTTCTAAAAAAAAAATTTAAAAAAAACATTATAATACATCATGAGATTATTATACATTTTAAATAAAATGTTATGTTTATTAAGATTCTACGTTCTAAATAAAAATATGAATATTTTAGAACAAAACACGGTAATTTCGGAAGTAGAGGCCTAACAAAATCTCACGAATAATCTATTAAATTGTATTTAACAAAAATGAACCATGTGAAATTTAACCTACATTTATTTGATAAGATTTTATGAAAACGAAATGAAATAATGAGCAAACAGTAGTACCAATTAGTTATTAATTATTATATACAAGCTCTGTTATTTTAAATTTTTTAAGTACAACAAAAAGTGTATTAACGCACAATGTAAAAACATAGTACACTTATTTTAAATTCCACTAATTGTGTCTTGTGAGAGGAAAATTGGAGCAAGCGTGGTCAAAATAAAAAAGGTACGTTTTTTCCAACAGCCCATTTGCGCCAAATTTACCTGCGTAAACATTTTAAAGACGTATTTAAAACGTATGTCTGTAATGTATATAATAAAGTTATTTTTATAAGTCTATAGATTTTAAAGCTTTGTATATTATTGCATCAAAAGATAAACAAACAAGTTTTATATCAGTTTTATTATGTTGTACGAGCTTTAAACGATATACATTTCACTACTTCTAAAACCGAAGATTTTTTATTTATTAATGATGAATAATCTATAGTATATAATTATATTTACATGCCACGAAAATTTAAAATCTATAGACTTATAAAAATAACGTTATTATAAGTTACGTGCATACGTTTTAAATAAGTCTATAAAATATAAGAATTAACCAAGTCTTTAATTTAAAATGTTTACGCAGGTAAATTTGGCGCAAATGGGCTGTATTCAAAATGAATTAATTTTTTTTGGCGCAAATGGGTGATGCCCAGCGTGGTGGAGTGGTAAATGGATCACCGACCGACCCTTCTCTGATCCACTAGTTCTTAGAAGGGTGACCATTCCATTAGTATCAAAATATTTAATCATGCGACGTCTTCTTCAAATAACCCTAAGTTGCAAATAAAAATAAAATAAAATTTCGTAGAAAAAAAAAAGAAAATAATAAAATTATTTCTTATAAATGTTCATTGACTATTAATTGTTTTCCTTTATATTTCATCATACAAACAATATTTGCTTTTCACTGTTATTGTCACATAAGACGAATATATAATGCACTTAAAATGTATTAAAATAAAATAAATATTTAACAATGGTTAAACGAATAATGAAAAAGTATCTAGTAAAATTTTAAAGAAGCTTTTCAATAAATATATTGTATCTACAATACAACATATTATCACCATACAGGTGATCATTTTGAGAAATAAAAAAACGGAACAGTTCTTACCCCTCCCAGATGCATTTTAAAACATAATTATAACAATTATAATTAATATTATCATTATTAAAGAATTTAGGTACATTGTAAATAGTTACATACATAATACTAATTCATTTTTTTTAACTATAAATAAGAAAAATACTCTTATCAGCTATTTTTATTATTTATGAATTTTATAATCTTATTTCTACACAAGTGTACTTTTTTTCTCTTTTACAAATAAAATGTAATAATATGGAAATAACGGGATAAAAAATATCCCCTTTATATTTTGTCGGGACAACGGGATGAGATTATCAAAAAAGGGGAGATCCCGTTTTAAATGGGACGTATGGTATTGTATTATTTAATAATATTATATTTTATACATGAAATTAGTACATATTTACAATGTGTAAATTACTTCTGTCTATATCCAGAGAAGTAATAAAAACGCAGTTTTCTATCGATTTTAAAACTCCATTTCATATGATGAATATCGTTAAATATTTTTAGGGTGTGAAATGCTAATATAAGATGAACTCATCATTTATTTTACACGATACTTTTATAAAATGTACTCGTATTTGTATGGTATACTATAGTCTATATAGTTCTCTTTGGAAACGCATCAATGAAACTCGCCATGGAATAATATAATTCATAGTTAATTTTGAAATCAACAAGTGAATCAACAAGTTATAGAAACATTAATTGTTATTTATATTTAGTACAAGTTGTTTTTACAATTTTTACCTAAGATTATATAAACAATAAATAAGGTATGCAATATATAATTTCGTCCAAGAATTTAGTGACTTCACTGTAGTGAAATTAATCACACAACATATTTGGTCATAAAAAAAGTACAAACTATAACATTAACCTTGAAAAAAATATAAGAGCACCTATAAACCGAATAACTACCATATGGTATCCTACCTAAATTTGATGTAACTACACTCGAATGGTAAAGTAAATGATGTTATGATGATTGAAATAGTGAATAAAAATTAAGCAATTAGATTGTATGTATTATAATTTTTATTTTAATATTTTCCATCTGTCATATCTAACCTATATTTTTTTCTGCGCCATCAATCATAACTATGACAAAGAATTACAGTTACAAACCAGTTTTTATTTGATGTTATTAACAAATATTATACATATATATATAAACACCTATATATCAAAAATTTAAAAACAATATATTTTACTAAGAATACTGAGTTCAAATAGTTTTCTTTTACTAAACAATGTACAATATAGCTATGGAAAAATATAGATAAAATATTAGTCATTATATTATTCAAATAAGTGATATATAAAATTAAACATACTTTTAAGTTTAACCAAATAATCACATCAAATCACATCACAAACCAAGATGTGAAAATTATTATTGCAAGTCAAATACCATACGAACATTCTAAGTTAGTACTCATTTAAATAATAATATTAGCTTTAAAATGAATGGCAATATCAATATTAATAGCTATATTTTTATTTCGTCAGTAGTTACATACATTGTCACATTTACAGTACTAGGTCTATAATAATATAATGTTACACAAAGATATTGTGCGCGCTAAAACTATTAGTAGCGATGTATTCTTAAAATGATTATCAATTGGATACCTTAGTTTTTGACGAAAACATGATTTATACAGGTTCCTAAAAATATGTACTGTAATAAGTCACGCAGGAAACGAGCTACGACGTTTGCATTAGGTACACATCAGTAAAAATGCATACCTTACCTATTGTAACTTGATTGTATAAAAATCTGTATAAAAATATTAATATTTGAAAATCTTTAGATCAGTAGAATCTATAAACTAATATGAAGCATAAATCACGATGTATTATACACTAATACTAAAACTGATCGCAGAGTTAAATCTCAAATCCTTATAACATATTTACAGAAAAAAATAAATACTTGCATCAGAAATAAATTCAAAATTAAATGAATGTTATAGCTTTTTTATAAGAAAGAGCACATAGGTACAAATATAATAAAAGTAAAATAAAGTCATAGGTACGTATAGGTGCAAAACAATAGTATGAAATAAAATATGAATAGTGTGGGTTTTAACTAGACAAATGCTATTTGTAATGAGTCGAGAAAAATTGTATTTAATTTTAGAACAAAAATATCGAGAAAAATATACAAATTCATTTAAATACAATGGAAAGCGATCTGTCAACTATGGTAATCCAGGATTGCCAACTTCCTATGAAAATGAAGAACTCCACATTAGTTATCTATTTAAAACGATCACCTTACTTTTCTTCTACATAAATGTAAAGAAAAATTTAAGAATATTAAATTTGCAATCTTTTTTACGGAAATTGTAAAAAACATTCGTGGAAGTTTTTCTAATGAAAAAGTGAATACACACATTAACAGAGTTGCACGTACCTAGGTAATCGATACTAAAATTGACTTAAGAATCTAATACATCTTTTGGCAAAAATTATAACATTAAAATAATAATAAGACAAGAATAGCTCATAGTAAAAAGCGTAGAATTATTATAATTTATTGATATGATATTGTGTAAGTCTTCGTAAGGGGCGAGAGTTAACGTTCGGCAGAGATGGAGAAACAAAAACTAAAATAAAAAATACTTATTCACAGTATTAATAGTGGTAATAATAAAAATAATAATAATAATAATAATAAGCACGTAATACTACTATATTATCTACCAACTACTATTACCTACTATTGTTTTAACGTAACCGGTGGTGTACTTGATTGGTCTTCTGAGTGAGGGTACGTACGTGCGTGCGCGTGTGTACATGAGCGAAATAAACAATGGATGACTGTGGTGGTTTAGGAACCGGTACGGCTCGTATTAGCTCATACAACACACACACTGTCGCGTATATTAGTCGAAGACGAATGAAACAGTCGCGATAAGGAGAATTAAGAGAAGGCAACGACCAAAATCACACACACCAGAAACAACTAGTCTTTCAACTCATGTACGCACACACATATTGTTATTGATTCACTTACGCTATTGAAACTTACTACTACTGTCTACAGTTAATAATAATAATAATAATAATAATAATAATAATAATGATTAATATTATATTACATTATACATTATAGTATTATTGGTATCCATTTATTATATCATACATTCACATAGAGTAGAGCTCTTTCCGTTATAGACATATCACTTTCTTTATCACAGCAAGTAGGTACTATTTAATAGATTTTCAACCGTATTAGGAGATTTGGCACCCATAGGTTACGAAATTTTTAACACCTCTTCCTGTACCTTTTTTCTACATTGGCACATTATTACCATTTAATCTATGCCTTCACACTTCGAAAATTGTTATGTCTCAGTACAGCTAAACAGTACATTTTACATTATATTGCACTTATATACTCGTATAAGGCATTAATGTTTATATATCATAAGGCAGGCATGCTGAACCCGCGGAAGTGTTCCAACCGGCCCGTGACCATTTTATAAAAATTAAAAATTCGTATAAGTGTAAAAAAAAATTGTGATTTATAAAATTTTTTATCTTATTAAGCTTTCAATTTTTCACTTTTTATTTTGAGACATTTTAATAATTAAATTAAATTAATCATTTTTTTGCAATAAAAAATGTGACGAAAACAAACCAAACTTATAGCATGAAAATATTCAGTACTTTAAACATATACGATTAAAGTCATAACTTCGATAAGTTAACAAAGATAATAATTAATATTATATCCGATAAAATGTATAATAGATGTATTTATTGTATATTTTATCGAAATGAACAAAAAAAAACCATGAAGTTAATACGGCCCGCAAGTTGAAAAAGGCTGGGCATGCCTGTCATAAGGTATACAATATATATATAATAAAAGTTGTTTTAAATATTTAAATATTAATAACAAAACCATGAATTGTTTTGCTTTGCATGTTGAGCGCGATTTTGTGGCTCTACGGAGTGAATATGGCCCTACGGTATTTTCATTTAACTACCAATCTAACTTCTGTAAAAATATTTTGGGTTTTCTCCTTGCAGGTATCTAATACCTTTTGTTATCTATAAAGCCAAGTATAAAGCAATAAAAGTTTATTTTCAGGTTTGTGATTATTATTGTTTAAAATCATGTACCTATGCATTATGCATGTATGATGAACGTTTTAATCACTAAGAAAAACTAAGTGTCAGTGCTTTTATATGATTGAATTTTAAATTAATATTTTCGTCCACCCCCCCTCCCCATTTTCATTCCCAGGTATATTATTGTATACCACAGTCATATACACTTATTGTGAACTAATAATTACAAATCGTGTATTCTATTAGTAAATGTTAAAAAGTTTTGTAATATTAAAATTATATATTTAGAAAAACGTATTTTGAGAATTTCAATTCCAATTCAATATCAAGCACATACTCCTTAAATATCTACATATAATTTCTATTTACATCTATAATACATATATGTACGTTTGCGTTTATACAACATGAGTGTGCGTGAATAAAGAAAACAGGAATTTTTCAATGCTCAAGTCCAAGTACAATTTACGTAATAACAAGGAGTCAACTTAACCTGATTAAGTGTAAATAAAGAATTAAATTTAAAATTCATATTCATTTATATACTTTTTTTAAATGATTAAATAAAATATTGAATTTTCTAATTTGAGTTCAAAAGTAAAAAAATATATTTTAATACGATTTTGTTGTATAGCGAAATACTAAAATATTTATTTAAAAATAATAATAATAAAGATAATGTATAGAACAAAAGTTAGTTTTTAGAAATAAATAACAGCAGTAGTACCGATCATTTAGTTTATCTATGACAGATGTTAGAGTAGATTTTGTTGGTACTATGAAAGTTAGATAATAATAACTACTACTCAATTTAATATTATTTAAATAAAACGGTCAGTCACAGCTTACCTATTTACATTAGGATCATAGCAAAAAATGATTCTGTTATGTTCAAAAAAAAATTCCGGATTGTGAGGGGCCCTTTGATATTTAATGTCATAATACATTTTTAACGCTTCGGCACCACTGAATAACAGTACAAATATTTTCATAATTAACATGCAAACCTAATTGAATATATTCCCACGCTATTTAAAATATATTTTTAAAATTTCAATGTAACCTTATTATTTAATTGGAAATCTAGCAAAGAAATGAGGATACATTCTTTACATTTTTGTAAAATTGTAAACTTAAATAAATGTATGATATTTATTATTTTGTTTACTGCGTTTACTTAAGTATTACATACTACCTAAATTATAAAGCTTTAAAAGTTTCCTTTATGTGTATCTATTAATTATTAAGTAAGCAATGTCTTTTCTAATTTTGTTGCTTTACGACGACGGCGACTCACATTTAAAATTGAGGAAAATTAGGTTTTGTGGCTATATATTAATGCAAAAATAAACTGACATTGCGATCGTCAAGCAGATAGATAATAGATTAATAATAAAATCTAAAAATTAGGTTTGGAATAAGTTAATTTGATTATAGGCCATAGCTTAGATCAGGGATCTCCAACCTGTTTTTACAGAGGGCCAAATTTGAAATTTACTTTGGAATCGCGGGCCAAAATGACTTAAGGATGCATAGATAAAAAATTGTATCAAGTATGGACAAGAGCTATTTTCTAACAATTTAAAATTGTATATTTTATTTTAATATAGTTGTAAAAAATAACATCTAAAAAAATGAATGTAGTCTAATAAATTATTTTTCGAATAGAAAATTAATAATTTGAAAATTATTATAATATTTTCAAAACAAAAGTTAGCTTAATGGGCCGCATCCGGTCCTCGGGCCGTAGGTTTGAGACCTTTGGCTCAGATTATATTCAGTAATTCAGAAAGTGAAAAAAAAATTATTTTTATCAAAAATTAAAAACTGAATAATATTTAGTTTTGAATTTAATATTGAAGGTGTTAAAACATATTTTTTTAATTTACCATGGTATAGTATTTGTTTGTTTCCAGCAGCGGATTTATTAAGTCTATTTTTGTCTATAGTAAACAATTTAAATATTTATGTAATTTAATTTCGATTGTACTTTCTCTTATTCAACATAATATCATTAGGGTCATTTTAGTCACGAATCAAGTCAACACGGTTGACCGTTAAAATTTGCTATTACCACTATAGAAAAACAAACCTAAACATACTACAAAGTACGGTATTATAGTCCAATGTTAATAGACTAGAGTAGCGAAATGTATATAGAAGATAAAAATATAGAGACCGGTTTCAACGTCACGTTGACCACGAACAGTAGAACCGCAATTGTTATTATACACGCGCATACCTACACTAGATACTCTGTAAATCCAGTATTAATCAACACCGTTTGACGATAATGTGGCATTCGTGTACATATAGTTGATACTAGAGAATATAATGTATATGAACTTATATTATACTATATGTACAAGCGTAGCAATGCCACACGTTAAATTAATCGTAACGTACCTATTAAAAGTACAAATGCGTGCTAGAACCTAAAAAAAACCGAAATGTTTTAACTCACGACCTTCACTATGAAAACCGCAGAAAGTAGTACGCGAGTTTATTGTGTGTACATTTTTTTATAAAAATGAAATCAAACCACCACTGCTGAATACAGCGGCAGCGAATCATACGCACCATGCTTTATACCTACCATGTATAATGAATATACCTACATATAAATAATTGTGTTTTTTATCCTATTCGGATTTTTGTTACAAAGGAATTTATTGCCGAGACCTGTTCTGAAATCGATACGATCTTATAATATTGCGGTGGAACAAACGTACATAGATACACACACACACACACACACACACATATATATATATATATATACGCACGCGTAAATTATACTATTGTCCATATAGCGTAATTACCGATAAACGGATAGGCGTCGTGGCACGCGAATTACCTGCGCTCGCAAATTACCTTGGTCGTATATGACGCAAGTACGCAATTCGATAATACACAGCGAATACATATTATAATAATTATAATTATACATTATAAACATATTATAACGTGTAACATAATATACGTGGTACGTGGTGAACCTATTATGCACGAGAATTGGTCGTTTATGGATTTAACGAATCGACGGAAGGGTCTAGTAAGCTTGTATACACTATACCTCTTATAGTTTGACATGTGTGTATAATATTGTAATTATATAAATCATTACTTTTTAAATCATCCCATTACAATATCATGTCGCATATTATAGCCATATAGGCACCTATATATAACACCTGCAGAACCACGCGAAGACAAGAGAACAATAGCACGAGTGGGGAAAACAACAACAAACGTCCAGGACGACGATCAAAGACCAGGATATGATCGGCCGTCGTAGATTATTCCGAACACGAACAAATAAGGAATCTGGTCGCAGTCCCAACACGATAATAGTCTATACTGCCCGGACGGGTTGTAAGCGCGCGCGCGTTGCGTCACTGCGTAATACCGGGAACAATTAAAACCGGAACAAAATAATACGCGAATAGAAAATGCTCGTATATGCTTGTAAAGGTCAGGTATACATAAAAATACAAATGTATAGGAAAAAAAATAATAATAGGTACATATAACGTTATTTTTTAGTTTTCGCATGTGCAAAATAAACGAATCCATGGGCATTTCCCTTGAATTTTTGACCGCGACATCCCGAGAAGTAATCTTCAAGGAATACTCAAACATAATATACTTAAAGTAAATAATTAAAAATTAGATAATCAATCCGGGAATTATTTCTTAGACTCATGATTAGACTTTTTAGCTAAGTTAAAAAATGATATAATATAAACCTATGTATAATAATCTACAGTGATAACTTATCAGTTAAAAAATGTAACTAAATGAAAGTCAATTTAACTATTTTTATTTGTTTATTTTTATTTATTCTTAAAAAAGATGAAACTCTGAACATAACATCACTGAACATATTCTCAATGTGTAGCACATTAAATTTGATATTATAAATATGTTTAAAGCTATTTTAGTCTAGTATTATTATAGGATAGACAAAAAAGATAGGTTTTTGAATAAGTTGACAATATAATGTAATGTTTACTCTAATTTATAGTCAACATACACATCTAAAGAGAAATAGAAGATACTTAATATAAGACACTAAATAGTCCCAATATGTTAGTTTATGCGACCGCATAGAATAAGAACGGTGGTGCAGTTATGCACTAGCTACGTGTTTCTACAGTTTCATATCTATTAGCCATTATTATGAATTGATCTAAATGATAATTCATAGTTTTATTCATAGACTTATACATTTTGTATTCGTTCATAAATTATCAAAATCTAACTAATGTACTATCAATAAATATTATCATGCTTAATATCATAAATCTGTAAAAAATTACAAAAAAATGACTAAAAAAGTACATTAGTCAATATACACGGCCGTAGCAGTAGCACACCGACACCGAACTCTAATTAGAATTTAGATCGCAATTATTTTGCAATAAAATATGTTTGAAAAACAAATGTTTCACCAAATTCATAATAATAAGTTGCGCATCAGTTTCCTGAGTTTCTTCGTTATAACTCGTACAGATAGGTCTGCGGCCGATAACAGTTGATATAAATAACAGTATCACAAGCATATCGTTTTGCCGTACTATTTAGACATCAATTTTTGTATCGACACGTATAAAATACAAATCGAAACACTACTTGAAAATCTCGATGGTCTCCAGATAACCACCAGATAGTCTCGAACACGTATGATGGATCAAACGCGATTTTCAACAGAGAATAAGGATACTGTCTCATCGGAATATTCAATGAAACTTGTTTCGTGCGTCAAAAAATCCTTTTAGCGGATAAAACCGAGCACGCGTGTCATACGGCTAATAATCGTCATTTGGAAGGAATCGTTAAATGACTGTTGTTTATTTAACTATTGTCACGATAAAATAAAAATAAAAATACATCAAACACTATACTTTGTTTATATGTAACGAGCGTTATGGATGACGACGACACTATTTTATTTTTAAAATAAAAACGATTGTTTTGACGATATTATACGAATACAAATATTATTCTTCCGTTATATTTGATTGTTTTATAAAATATTTGCTGGAACATAATAACAACTGCACTTTATTTTATCATAACGTAGTATGTCATATGTGTTACTAAATACTGTCATTTTCTGGAGCATTTATATCGCTTATGTGGTAAATGTTTTACGACACATTGGTTTCTTGTTTTTTATTTATAAAAAAATTATATATAACCAAAAATTATATTGTATTAATATACACTTATATTATTAATATTATTCAACCTATTCTTTCAGAATACTTTAACCAAACAATGGTAATGTGATAAGTGAATCGACAAAAATATTAAGAAAAGATTCATAGTTAATGTAAATCGAAATACTCTATTTTAGGTACGCAATCCCTTGGAATAAGTATCAGATTACATCACCATAGCTGTTAAAAAGTGCGTTTTCATGTAATATATTATATACTTACTTTGCTGTACGTATAAGGTCGTGTTTTTAGGATTGAATGTAGAAAATAATTAGATGAGAGGAAAAGAAATTTATTTCATAAGTCATTATGATGAATTCAAAGAAACATAGAATATTATGTTCTACGGGCTACGACATATGCAGTTATTATTAAAGTATATTACTTAATATACTAAATTACATGAGAATCCGATATTAGGCTACCTGATAAAACTGTAACAAGATAACCAACATAAATCTTTTAAAAACTTAATAATATATTTTGTGAAACACACATCGTAAAGAGGTCGTCATCGTTTAGATGTAATGTAAAATTTAAAACGCTTTTAAAAGTAAAAAAGTAAGATAAAATCCATGAACTTTCTCTATCAGTCCATCGTCTTCTTCGATATCCACTTATGTAAAAATTACACATGCATAAATATTATAAAAATATACAAATAAAAAAACCAGTAGAATATATGTAATGTATACATATTTTTAGAAATTATTATTCATTTTGGTGGTCAAGTATTTTTTATAATAATGTTATTCATATTTCATGATTCCTAATATCAAATTGGTTTTAAATAAAATCATATAAACATTTCGAGAGTAATATTTTCGAATCGTTTTTAATGTCTTCTCTAAAATATGAATATAGGTATAGGTAGTATCCATAGGTAATTTCAATTCTGATTTTGGTTACTCGAAAAAGGATTTATACTTTCACGTATAGCACAATGAAATAAAACATAAAATATCGATGCACTTGTTTACTGGTTAATTTTTAATTATATAAAAAACGTGTTTTCGTTATATTGAAAGCGTCAGCTGTTATTAAACGATACATATAAAATTTATGTTTTGTAACATTTGTGAGCACTAAGTACATCATATTATTTTATAAGCCATTTTAAACATTCATAGTAGAACGAAAATTCGATAGTTATAATTTAAATCCAACAGAAAATATCAATTGTTTAAATGATATTTAAATCAGTTGCATTAATAAATCAACTTCAAGTCAATAAAGATAAATTTGCAGATTAATCATCTTAGACGCCATGATGTTTATTAATTGTACATCTTATGTATACCTAACGAGCGCTACTCAATACTTATAATGTAAGTCAGGGGTCTCCAACCTTTTTTTACGGAGTGCCAAATTTGAATTTACTTCGGAATCGCGGGCCGAGATTACTTAGGGATACATAAATAGAAAATTTAATCGAGGAAGGACAAGAAGTATTTTTTGACAGTTTAAAATTGTATATTTTATTTTAATATAGTTGTATAAAACAACACCTGAAAGACAAATGTAATCTATAATTTATAGTCTAATAAATTATTTTTCAAATTTACATAACATAAGTTAGCTTGGTAGGCCAGTTGAAAAAATATGACGGGTCGAATCCGGCCCATGAGCCATAGTTTGGAGACCCCTATTATAAGTTATGGAGTATAAACTTAATTATAACCTAGTCAGTAAGAAAAAAATATTTTAACATCGTAATAACGATAAATGTACCCACTTGAAATTAAATCAACACTCGATTAAGTTTTTTAGCAGTAATTTCCACACATCATGACACGTGATATTTAGAAACTAGAAAGAAAAAAATATTATCTTTACAAGAACATTTATCATGAATAACCATTTTGGTACACATTTTTAGATGCGATTTTTCAGTAACCTCGGTTAACAAATAAAACAAAAGAGTAATGATATTTTATTATGTTACAATGTAGAAATAAACATCGGGTCAGATGATTATTACATTTGCTGATCGGGTTTGACGGACGTAAAACGTCAATTATTATTTCGTTTCGATATTCGTTATATATGGTGTCCCCTCCTTCCTCAAATTTCAATGAGGCCATTAATTAAAGTTCACTCTTTAGCCACACTATGCAGAAAGAGAATAAAATTAAATGTAAACCCACTAACCCCACGGGTTGGTGACTCTAGGGCTGTGAAGGCTGTATAGTTTTTAGGGTTGATGGACCATTACTGCATTATCCATGGTAGCGTTTGCAGCACTCCCGGATAATCGAATTAATATTAAAGAATTACATACTAGGTACACCCACAAATATACACTATGCACTATTGAATATGTAACATCATAATAGGGATATTCATTGTCTAGAACAAGTGAAGTTTATATCATATTGTTAATCAATAGTATTCTAATTAAAAGCAATAAATCAGATAAAAAAAAAATATATATATTTAGTTGGTAAGAAACGTAAATTGCAGTTCAATAACCAATCTCAAATAAACTATTAAGTAATCATATTCAATTATCATTGTACCTAATAAGACTATGTGCCAAGAAGTCAAAAATATTTTCCCCTGCTGTCTTGTAGGCAGTAGCCATATTGCGAAAAGATTATTATGCGTATCATGACAATTGAGGGACAGAGAATTGAGAGGTCAAAATAAGTAATAATAAACTAACTTAAAATTACCATTATTTTACGAAGAAAAAAGTTCACGCCAGAATTGCTTATACGATTATAAATATCATCCTTGAAGATCTGATGAAAGTTTAAAAGTGAAATAAAAAAGTAGCGTTAGAGTAACAAAGTTATTTTCCTACAATTAATCATCTATATTTTGGCTATAAGAAATAAAAATAATTGGAAGGATTGGCACATAACCACCATTTTTCTATCATGAACATATTTTCATCAGATATTTATATCATTGCTATTATTATTGGTATTAAATATAACCTTTTTTTTTATTCTAAACGTAAACAATAAAAACTGTCTTATTGCAGTAATTGGAACGCATGTAACTATATCACTGTAAGCATCGAATAAAGAAGAAACTTCTTTCAACAAGGAAGTGATAAAAAAAACTCCATCAATGTAAAATCAACAGGGGTTCCAAATAGTATATACCAATAAAGGTAATATTCTTTCCTCGGAAACTTAAAAATACTCGTCGCACATTAAGTCCACGAACTGCTTTTGTATATAATCATTGAGAAATTAAATACAAATGTTAAAAACACCATATAATTGACCATAATTGAATCATTTATTGGTTAATAAATTAAAACAAACATTTGTAAATAGTTAATACTCATAAATGTAAGATATTTAATATAATAAAAATCTCTAATTTATTATTTTTGTTATGGAACCATAAGATTTTCATAAGAGTTTCTATTTAACGAATTAATTTTATATTACTATTTTACAATAGGTACATTTTAAACTATTGTAATTTAAAAAGTACCTATACACTCTTAATATAATTTTAGGTAAAAAATATGAATGAGCTACTACGTCACACATTATAATGCATCTACTTAAACTAAAATTTATTTTAATATTATTTATTTGTTTATTATTGTACATAGGTACAATACCATTATTATTATTTAGGTATAAGTATATTAATATTTTTGGTTATTATTATACATTGTATTACACATTGTCGTATGTATACATTTTATTTTTAAGTGGAAAACAATTTTATTCCTATTTAACATTTTTTTTTTTTTTCAAAGAATCATCTAATTCGTTAAAGGGTTGAATTTATAATATATCTACGTGTACAGCACATAGGTAAGGCGATGCGAGAACGGATCCCGATTCTCACACCGGACGGCCGCCGCATTTCAGATTTGTCGCCTTCTTCCAGCGAACTGATGACGGCCTACCAGCAGATATAATATAGTAGTCGGCATTCGATCGCATTAACATAATATCATAATTGGTGCCGCCAGTCCACAACTCGCCGTACCCTTACACACCCGCTGTTGCAATGTCGCAAACCTTATATAAGTTATTAATAACATAACGTTGAACAATGTGTACGATTCTGACACGACGTTGATAAGAAGGAACGTTTTGAGGAAAATTCAACTTTAACGCCTATATAGTAGACTGTTAAGTGTCCCGGGTGCGACGAAGGCCACTTGATATTTAAGTGTGATGGACCAGCATAAACTTGAAGTATATGCATTTCTTTTTATTATTATGTAATATTAAGTATAGGTATCAAGAACAGAATACAATAGATGTATTTTTTTTTTTTTTATTAAAAACTATTAATATAGGTACAAGATATTATATTTTTAAATTAATTGCTTTCAGTAAATTTGTTGTAATACATTTAACGCTAAAAACTATTTGAGTAAGATAGTAAGTTTTTTCTATTAGGTACCTATATGGTCGAAATATAATTAACCAATAATTAAAAGTTGAAGTTTCTAAAAAAATATAGGTAATTATATATGCAAGGATTGCAATCAACTATATGATTTGCTTCCAAAATTTAGGGATCTTTCAAAAAACAACATTCTAGGTATATGTTGTTTTTAATTGCGTAAAGGTTTTTCAATGATATTTAAAACGAAATAATTTATACTTTAATTAAAATAATACTTTAACAAGTTAAAGATAAAGTATGATTTGATCAAGTCATAAATTTTAAGAGAGAATGTTGTTGGAGAAACTTAATACAAAATAGTTTTGAATTGTTTGGATCGCATTTGCCATCTTGGACAATTTTCAGTGATACTCGTATATAATGATGTTATATATTTTTGGAACAAATTTTTCGAGTAGTATGGCATGATAAAAATATTTTTTGTAGTTTATTTATGGTTTTCCAAAGCATATTGGGTTTTGTTTTTATCACTAAAGACAACCTAATCAATAATTATGTATAATGGAGCACGAACTCGGATACTATGTGGGATTCCGAAACAACCGAACGGAAAATGCCGACATTATATCAAAAATAATATATATATATATATATATATAAATGCACACTAGGTAATGTACTAATATTTTATTCGTAAAAAATTACATCATGTTGCAGGATGAATAGACAAGAAACTGCGGTTAGTGGCTTTCGTTGGTATTAGAATCAAATAAATAATTTTTATATACAATATGTATAGGTAAGTACTATATTATTTTGCCCGAATCGGAATAATATTTCCCCGGTGGACACGTTGCATGCACAGCATTAAAAACGAATTCATGGACCTTTTTAGTTTCACGCGACACACAGCATAGGCGTACCTAACTCGTGAAAGCGTACGGCTAACAGACACGAAAACCACTGCAGGTAAATTGCGGGTGAACGCCATTCGAACAGAATTCGCCAACCGATTTCGAGAGACAGGACCGCCGCGGGTTGCGTACAAATGTAGAATTGGATAAATAACATTGCACTCTCGTGACCCGCCGCACGCCGTCGCGTCACCCACCGGCCGAGTTCGGGCGAATGTGCGATTTTGTTGTGGCAAAGCCACAAAGAGAATAATATCGTTATAAGTTATAACTATAATAATTTTTATTATGTTTGCTTTTTAGGAAAAATCTCAAGCGAAAGTATGTAATAATAACTAGTAACTAATACGTTATAAGTTATAACACTAACCACCAATAATAATTAACTCTATTCCGTTATCAGAAATACTGTCGTTTGTGTTTTTAAACGAGCAGTCGGCCGTATGAAATATAAAACTGCGCCGTAGAAATTTAATATTAACAATCGTATACTTATCGAGCTCAAAATTCAAAACCTACTCAACTTCTATAATATAAAGACGGAATGCTTTGATTTTGTCATGATACTATTTTATTATAAGTGTACAATTCTACGCCATATATAAGTAAAGAAGTATATATGTCTACTCGTAAATACATATATCATTATATTAATGTTATAATATATTGTTACTTCACGTCACACTTGAATTAAATAATACCTAGCTCTGCTTCGAAATAAGTAGTTAGTAAATATACTTTAGATATTTCTCGTTAAAAGATAAACTCTGACATCCGAGATTAAAAGTTCGTTATGTTATTAAAACGACCAATTACATTATTAATCCGTTCACAAACTTCACATATTGTATTTCAAGGCATTTTGGGATTTTGGCTACATCTCAATAACAAACTTTACCAATAGATGCGACACGATATTGATACTATAGTGTATATCCATATTTTCTTCGAATTTAAAATTTAAACCGTTAACGTTTAATCATTATTCTTCGTGCGTTTAACCTAAGAGAATAGTTATAAATTATAGAAACGTTCTCGTAGTTAATAGTAGTTATTCACTGTTCAAGTTTAATCCCTAATTTAAATGTAACTACTATTATAACAAATACGACCAATACATCCCGTAATGATAGTTAAAACCTCATTATGAAATATTTACCAATCCAATAACTAACAAGTATAGGATTTTGATGCTATATTGAAATAATATTGCACATTTTAATATGCGAAATTGAATACCACAGTACGTGCATCACTAGAAACCGTAGTAGTTTATAGAATAATGTAATTCATCACTGTTGCACTTATGCAACATTATAATTCTCAGAATGTAATTGTTCACGGAAACGCGATTCGCAGAAAACTAACCCGTCACTGCATGTCCACAATATGTGCTAAGAAACTCTAAAATGATAATTTAAAATGTTTTTTATCTTCTTTGGGTATTGTTTAATCTTTTCGTTAAAAGATGACGACCCTTTCATGAGTTATGCGGAATACTTGAACGGGAAAGACGATATTTACATTGTATGTATTTTCAACGCATTGGCAAGTACCATACACCTACACACACAAAAATGGGTCTTTTAAATTTGTTCCGGTCGAAAAGGATACCTACCTCATACGTTGAAGATAACGTCTCCCAATCGGAATCTTACCCAAGTTTACACATAGATGAACGACCCAATTCAAATGAGCAATAGCCAACAGGCAATAATACAATAAATCATTTATTGTATCAAAATGTAAAATTTCACACAATAAGACCTTTGAGGCAAAAAGACCAACATTCGAAAAAATTATTCGACGAATCCATCAGTTATTATTATCGTACTAAGTATTTTTTATTGAACTTGAACATATTGCAAATGCATACAACCAACTTGTCGAATTTGTCGAGCTGTTGTAGTTTTTACTCGGAGCATCGTATTAACATATTAAGGTATTTTAACATAACAGACAATGAAAGTAGGTATGAAACACCCATCACATGATTGCCCATATCACCCATCTACACCCAAGGCCCAAATCGATATATATTCTCAACGCAAACGTTAACGCCATAAGTCACCAAATACGTAGAGCGATTCTTGAATGCTCATCATTCAAGATAATCTTATATGTTTGTATTTAGGATCTACTGTTTATTAGTTTATAAGCTTATAAGTTATAACTCATATCACAGACTATATAATTTCATATAGTCCGTGCCCCGTGGTTACAATATACTGACATGTAGTTTTTTGCAGAATACAAGAAACACCGTTTTAGTCGTAACGCGGCTTAACACGAAAACTTGATACACGGTTATCATCTATGAATTCGAGAACGCGTTCACCGGATATTTACAAATTAATGAACAACAGCAACCATAATATTTCATATTGACATAAGAACAAAATGGTTAAGACTTACCCAACCAGCGGCGGCGTTTGTCTCACCGACTGTTTGATTGAAGCGCGATCGTTAGCCGCGGACTAAGCTCCCATATAGGATTTCGGGCGCTTGCTGTTCTCCCGACGGAGCCTTTAAGGGCGCAGAAGACCTTTCGTCGACTCACATAATGGTATAACTAGGGCTGAACAAGTCGACAACGGCGGAAATAAAACAATACGAACGCGGAAACGATACAGAATATTATAATGAAATCGACGTTGGACGAAAATCGTATTCGTAAACAATCGCTATGCGCACCACCATAAGTTGCAACGGCAAGCCGGTCGACTACTAGATACTACTACAGGTGTACAACTGACTACGAAAGCGGAATGGTGCCACGGAAATACGGAACGGTACGAGCGCGACGCGACCCAATACGTCGAACCGAACGGCGAAAACTGTACAAAACCAGACCGACACGATTGGAAAACGTCCGTCAACCCGCCGCCGACGTTTACCTCCACCACGGTCGCACAAAGCAGAATATTATCATACACCGGTCGCACACTCCTTGGCCCCGCATCCGCGGTCACCGTCTACCCACCGCCCGTCCACCCTGCCACGATCAACCGGCCGTAAGGTGCTACGCCTGATCACTTGCGTGCGTGCGTGCGTGCGTGCGAGTGACGCGTGTTGTTGTACAGCGGTGTGTGTGTGTGTGTGTCGTGCTGCTATTATTGCTGAGAGGTATCGGCGACGGAGTGGGGGCAAAAAAGCGATCGTGTTATCTTATTTCTTTTTCCTCATCGGACTTATTATTATTCTTCTTCGAAAATAATAATATTGTTGTGTTGTTTTTTCCTTTCCTCGTTGATGATAATACCGCGCTGGTTGTTTTGCGCGTGTAGAGCGCGCCGCGGTGAACACGCACCACCCACCACATCACCGCAACTGCACAATGTGCACCAGCACCAGCGGTCGCGGTGGTGCCCGACGAAAACCGGTCCGTCGCCAACACACTCATGAGACCGATCACGTTGACCAACTACAGACGTCCGTGCAAACCGACAAAGCGCTCGAAAACCTCAGCTGCTCTGCCGCCCCCGCCACACCTCACCACATCGTGCGCACGACAAAAGGACCGTGCGGACTCGCGCACGCGCTCCAAATGCCGTGCCGTCTCCCCGCGGGTTTTCAGACCATTACTCTTTGTGGCAAAAGGCCAAGGACGTGTAACTACCGCGTGTGCCACGGTGGTAGTTTTCGTTTTTGTTTCATTCGATTTCGTTTTATTTTCCCGTCGTGTCCGTGTTCTATAACACGCATACGCGCACACCCGCCTTAATGCTGTCCGGGATAATTATTGCAGTGACGATACCGACTCGCTGGCACTGAGCGTCGTCGGTCTATTTGTTTTAATGCATCTTTTGAGGTCGTCGTCGGTTGGAAAACGATTTATAATCGTGTTCTATATCTATATTATTATCCGTGTGGGAAGCGTGGCATCATTTAACGTGTTTACAGTTCTATATTATACACAAACATCAGCTGTATCATAAGTCATAACAATATGGAATCCGCAGTGCGTACAGTAATTAATGTGTTAGTACTGAGTACATATAATACACTATATAACATAATAATATACAGCAGGACACGTGATGGCGGGGATGTTTGTTTTGTGCAAAAGGAAAAAGTGATGCCCTCGAGGCCAGTACTTTAATACTTAGTTATTAAGTGTAATATAATTGAAAAACATGACATAGAAATAAGGTCTCGCCACGTCCCTGGGTAGTGGGTATCGTATCCTCGACGCGGTGACACCGCAGGTCTCGTATAAAACGTTTTCGGTAAATGAAATCGTCGAAGAGGGAAACTGATGACTAAGTTCAAAAAGGGTCGGCGTACAGCACATCGAATCGTTGTTTACTAAACACTATTAAGAAATGACGTCATTATGTTTAATATATTATACCATAACCGAAATAATGTGTGTAGGGTATGTGTGCCATCATAACATGCAATACTTTAATTCTATTTTTATGTTTTCACTCTCTTGTGATTTTGTAATTGAAATGTGCATATGACGATTTTTCGAAAAATTATTGTTTTCAATAACGACGCATTTTGCCACTAAAACACGTTTTCAAACATGTTCAGTTTTTGAATTTTTATCACAAAATTATCATCAACTTACAATTAAAAAGCCTAGTTCGTAGAAATCATATGCATATAGTCATATATTTTGACATGTACAATTTAAGATTTTTTTATGCTAATAATAATATGGTTAATTTTTTAATTACTTTTGCTTCTTTTATAATTCAACATTTTAGCAGTTATTAGCGTATCGTAGACGAACGTGTTTGCAGCATATAACCCATGTTCGCAGTGTTTATTATTATTTTTTAATTGTTAATATACTGTCGGCCGTTCGTACAAAATTATAATATTATAAATATTATAATTAAAAATATTAAAATGTGTAAATATAGAGTATAATTCAAAACAAATATATTAATACCGTAGTGTGTTACGGATTAGTAGATAACACGTTATGGGCGTATTATTGTAATAACAACGACAACAATAATAATAATAATAATAATAATATATTATAATAATGATAATAATATATATAATTATACCTGTATTACAATAGTAAGTTATACGGAGCGATTTTCGGTTTGTGTGCACCGAGGCGACGGCATGTGCAATGTGCTGATGGGCATGTCAATATTTATGGTACACGGCAACGGGAGCGGTGGCAGTCGGCGGCGGGAGATTGATACGCGGAAGAGGGTGGATAAAATTGGTCGTACAATACACAGAGGTGTACGTACAGGCGCATCGCGTCTCGCGCGCGCGGACTCTTTGGTAGTAAACCGTCGGAGTACTCGTGCCGCCGCCGTAGTACATCGCGTCGTTCCGTAGGCGCGCGAGCCCGTCGTTCCGTCGTCGTCATCACCGCGTTCCCGCGTTCGTTCTCGCACATTCACGTCTGTGGTAAAACCGTAAAATCGTATTGTTTTCATCGATTATTACTGTTATAATTATATAAAACTCGTCTTCGGTTTTCTGCGTACTATTAAAAATATTGTAAATTATTGCGGTTAGTGTATATTAATGTATTATAATAATATACGTTGTTGTGGACGGCGATCGTAATATTTTGGCACCGGGTTTTCGATACACGAAACAAATACGAGAAAATAACGGCCAAAATCGTGAGTACTAGAGTATATTATTATAATATAGTTTTTCCACGTTTCCTTGTTCCATAGGTATTTTCTACGCGTTAAGATAATTTTCTGATCAAATGTTTAATCTTTTCATACCGATTTCAACTTATAAAAACGCATTGAAAAAAACCGTTAGTTTAATCATATTCTAGTATACCTATTGTAGGCTATGGATTTTACGTTTAAATTGGAAGTACATTTTTTTTTTGCTCATCTATTCTGGTGAAAAATTCGAAAAATATTTAAAATTCCATACCAAAAATTGACTCGTTCAATGACACATTAACACACCGCTGCGTTATTGAAACTGAATATTGTAATCAGTTTTATTCGGTCACATGGACCTATACGATTGATACGATTGAAATGCGTTAATCGTATATTGTTAATTATTAATAAACAACTCTTCTATTTTGCTCATGTCCAAAACGTCCATGGACTTTGTAATACGCTCACAAGCAGAAAAAAGAGGCCACGCAATATTTTTTTTTAATCATATATTGAGATGAGTGATAAAATATGGTGATTAACCTACGTTAGACCGAACATATAAACATAGACATAGTATGTAATATGGATACATGTATGATGATGATCGTGACTTTATTTTCAACCATAATTATTCCTTTTATGCTGATGGGTAATATTATTTCTTTCAGGATAACATGTGGATAACAATTGTCAAGCGGTGTTAAGCATTAGGGGACAAGAGAAACGCCATGAAGACAAGAGGGTTCGTCTTGTTGATCCACGTCTTGGTGGAATTATGGCTTGTCGCCGATTGTTCCAAGTTCACCATAAACGAACTGCTCAACTCGATTTACCCCAAAAAAACTTCTAACGATGTCGATTTAGACCCTTGCAAAGCCGGTAAGTAACGATGTAGAAAAAAAATGAGAGAAAAAACTGTAAAGAAAGCTACATTATCTTATCTATATACATTATACATCCCTCGGGGCCTATGATTTGGTGCACAAACGCTCGTTGGGGTGCCATTTGACACGTTTCTTAAATGCGCTCAAGGGTCAACATTTCGTTTGCACTTGCAGTTTTATAAGTAGTGTTTTCGGTACAGTTTTTGCGTGCCCCTAAAAAGGTCAAAATTCCGTTAAACCAAGCTTATAATAGCGAAAATTTGTTAAGGCAACATTCTTTCGTCTGGATATTTGGTGTAGAACTATTTGCCGCTGGACTTTGGTCATACAAATACATCAAGTCGATGAACTCTATTATGGGGCTTGTGGATAAGATTGCATTCAATTTCATTCGATTGTTATATTGATATTATTAATTATATTTGTCATTTAAATTGAAATACGTGGTGTATAAGTGCATTATATCCATGATTTGATGATGATAGTAAAATAGTATAATGTTAAGAGAGTTTTGTTATTACAAGTAAAAAAAAATTTGTATATCATTGATGACAAACAACTTTTTAATGGTTATGGGTTGTGTTTTAAATATGTACCTATTCTTTGATATGTATTATTATTTTAGGTTATATATTATACGTAGAGTCAAAAATACTTAATATACATCGATGACTTATAAGTTAAAACTTGTAAGTTTTAATAATTCATAATCATAAATTTATAACATTACCAGAAGATACCTAAAATTGTATAAAATTGTTTGATTTTAAAAATTCTCAAACTTCAAAATTAATAATGTAATATTAAATATGCGTATTATATACTAAAAAAAGGAAACGAATATCCAAATAATATGTACTAATAGCTGAATTACCTGTCCTTGCCGGCTTTAAGTATAATAATAAATGTATGTAGTGTTGTTATCTGGCAAGATTAAATATTATTTTTAATCTATTTAAATAAAATTTAAGTAAGATTGTTTAAAAAATATTTTATATATATTAATTAGTTATTAAGCTTAAGGATCATTTTTATATCCTTGTGAATATTTAATAAGACTAGACCATTAAGCCTATTTAGACCTATTGCATTTCTTAAGTAGGTCTTAGTAGTGGTAAAGTAATAAAAATTTGCATCAATTTTGAAATGATTGGGTTTCAACCATTAAAAATAATATTTCCGAACATTGTTTCATTGAGTACTAATACATGGTCAATGTATATTCAATTTACTAAAACATTTATTATATAAAAGTTTCAAATGAATTGACCAAATGGTTCTGGCTGTAGCTAATGTATACTTCATTTCATACGGGGCAGTATTGGTCAGGTCATAGTTTTTAATGAAATACCATTTTATATCTTTTAAAGCCTAGTTATGTTTGGTTATCCAGGTACCTACTTTGTATGGTAATACTTTGGTATATTTTTTTCATTATCGGTTACCAAGGAAATATTTTTGTGTTTATTTTTTGATTACGGATAATATACATTATCCGGTAAAAGTTTTGAGTCGCTATGACGACCAACATATCAACCACCATTATAGCTTGAATTAGTAAAACCCGTGCAAATTTCTTCATTTTTTCTTTCACAAGAATCTTCTTCTGAAAATTACGAAGATCACAAAAAAAGAATTAGCAAAATCGGTCTAGTTGTTCACACGGGATCCCGATAAAAAGAAATAGGGATTCATTTATATATATTGATATATTTTTGCTGATTTCAACCCTTTAAAATCAAAATTTCAAAAAATCCTTTCTTAGAGGATGGCTACGCCATAATAGCTATCTGTATGCCAAATTTCAGTCCAATCTGTCCAATGGTTTGAGCTGTGCGTTGGTAGATCAGTCAATCAGCTTACTATTTTATATATACAAATTTTATGATTTTTATTAAATTAAATTATGTAAAAATCATGTAGGTGGTATAGGTATACTATATATCCATGAAAGGTATCATTAATTTAAAATATAAATATTTTTATTTTTATTTTTAAACTAGGCTTATTGTACTGCTTGTATTGTCTTATAATGCCCAACATCTGTGTTTAATATTTACATTAATAAACCTTTTTAAAATAAACTGGCATTAATTTCCCCGCTAAATGTTATAGAATAAAGTTTAAAACTCTTTGGTCAATATTTGAGTGAGATCTTTTGGAATTCAATTTATGTAAGAGATATAAAAAAAATTTCAGTATCATTTTGCATTTAATTCAAATTGATTGATGATCTACTAAGACATACACGGATTACACTTTTTTAGTCTTTAATAAATCTAGTATTATCCTTGAAATTTGTTTATAAATGTGTTTACATATTTAACAACCATAATCATGTATAATATGTAATTAACTATAAAAATGTTTAATTTTTAATATCATGCTGTATAAATAAATAACGTGTACAGTTTTTTATATAAAAACTAACGCATTTTATTTTTTAATTATTAAATTATAGATACTAAATATAGCATAAAGATATCAAACAATTAGTTTGCTTGATTAGAATTATTAAAAAATAAAAACGCATGTAATTTAAAACAAGAGAAATAGTTGCATTTCTAAGTTTTATACTTATCTATTATAAGTATTTATTATTATTTATTATAAAATTATAATATTATAATATTATAAGAGTATAATATTACTATTATTATCTATAAATTATTTTTATTAAAACTTAAAATGAGTAGGTATTCATATCCTTCAAAAGCTATCGCTTGTAACTAATGTTTGTTTTATAGTATTTGTGAGCTCAATGGTTTTTTTTATTGTAAATATGAAACGTTATTGGATTTTTAATGTTATAATAAATTATATAATAAATATTATATATAATTTATATACTACATAGTAATTAAAAAGATCTAATATTGTATATATATATCGAGACTATAATTGACAAAAAAAATATAAATGTATATATACTACGTGATAATAATATAGTAATTACTAAGTAGGTGTAATCATAAATATATTACACTAATAAATTTCTTATATAATATCTGAAAATATACATTGAAGCTTGTTTAAATTTCATCGTTAAATGCTGATTATGAAAACAAATATCAACATGTGACGTTTTGTTAAGGTTTAAGAATATCCTTGCATTTTTTAATACCAACATGAATGTATTATTTATGTATATACATGTGTAAAATTTACTAAGCTAAACTAACATAGCATGTCAATCATTTTGTAAACCTAATTTGGATTAAAATTGAATTACTTAATTGTATTCATCCATATTGCTTAATCATATCATGTATTCATATCGTGTTTTATTGTATTAATGGACATCCATTTGTTTCCTTTATTTGACACACTCGCAATGAAGTAAAAAATCATTTCGCAATGAGTATAAAGTATAGAGTTATTTAGATAAATAGTAACGGAAGGTAACTCAAATTTTTTACTTGTCCCTAAAACAAATTTATCCGTCATTATATAGTCTAAAATCATTATCCATTTTAAATCATGAGAACAACACTATGAAAAGGTTGTTGCGTATTTCTCGAAGTTAATTCTTATATTTTTTAAATAGAAAACAATTCCATTTATAATTTATCGGTATGGGTAGATAAGTCGTTAAATAACTGTCTTAGGAATAAATATTAGAAACTTTACTATACAAAATAATTATTTCCGCTTATACTATCAAACAACTTATATTCCTATAACGATACTGCATCATTGAAAATTTAACATTTGTAAACGGATTTGCGGCCCTACGTTTCATAAAAATATTTTTTTTTCTCAGGATTTTTCAAAGGTTTTTGAAATTAAACTTTGAAATACATCACGTGTATATTATATTTTAGATGAATGTATATTACATATGATAAGTACCTTTATTTGGCTTAACCATTTTTCTTTCAACATGATTTTATAATCTAGAATTTAATAACAAAGCTTGAATTTTTAATTAATTTTTTACTTAATATCTACGTAGGTGCTACTTTCCCAATATAATTTTAAAAGAGGCACGGAGACATGAATTCTATATACTTGAGACTGCATTTATTATTAATAAGTTAACATGTATATATATGATTTTATACTTTATTATTTACCTTCATAATTAACATTTTTATTTTAAAATTACATCGGTTGCCAATAAACAGCTTTTTAATAGCTGAAATTGTTTGGTTCATTCTTTAAGAAACAAATTTTATATATATGGAAATGACTTGAGTATATAAAACGATATTTTATTAAACATTTTACTAAGTATAGTTAGATAAATAATGATTACAAGATAAAGGTTTTTATTTTCCTTGTATTATTTTATTAAACTTTTAAAATTAAAATTACTTTTTTTGTATGATAAATCGTAATTATAGATAATTCCGTAATTTTAAAGAAGTTTATTTTTGGATGCATTAGGTAGACGTGTAATATATTCCACGGATTTTTTTTTCACCAGATATTATATTATTATTCAAATATCATATAATTAATTATATACACGTATAAACATAAATTTAATTAAATATTAAAATCTTATATTTTCAACTCAATGAACTTCAAAGTTCAATCTGTTATCTATGGAATTATAATCTCTTATGTACCTAGATATTATATAAGATACAAAATATATATGTACATCTATATTTAAACCAGTATTATATTAAAATTAAATTGAACTAGCTTTATTATCACATGTTTTTGAATAGGAGTAAATCGTAAGTACTCGATAAATTATTGTTTTACTTCCTTTGGACTTAATCATTTCACGATAGGATTTAAATTATAATCCAAGAATTGCACAGTAAGTTCCATTGAACCAATTTTATCGGATATGCTTGAAAACCGGTTGTTGTAGGAATACATATTTTGCATAAAGAACTCATGAGTCATGATAATATGTAATATATATATATATATATTTATATGTATAATATATAAGTGAATCCGATGCCTTGGTATAACAGTGCACTTGGTGCATAACCGTGTGATGGTGTATTGCACTTTACGTATAGTTATTGGAATCAGGAATGTCGTTTCGGTTATCTTTACACAATCTAAACAATCAATTTATTTTAGTTTTTGAGTTAATCAACTGCAGTTGAATGGTGGTAAGTTGTTGTAGAATCTACTATAAACTATAATAATTAATAATTATATTTGTCTTTTCTATCGCTTTATCTGTGTAACACCCTCGTTTACGTAGATTTACTGTAGATTGTTGACTCATGATTATATAAACATCTTACATAAATATTAAATAATTTTATTTCAACCACCATCATAAATCATTGAAACCCTTTTTATAAATTAATATAATGAAATATCAAAATAAATATTATACCTAATTATTATTATTATTATGAGAAAATAAATAAATAATTCAAATATCGTAATTAGTGAATTACCATTTTCTTATAATAGCGTACTGTCCTCGAAGCCATGCTTGGGGTACTTAGTTGAAATTCTTTTGGGGTTGAACTCCTTCGAACTTAATGCAAATTGAATCGACTACTAATTCTGCGCATCGCCTTGAGATATGTTTAACGAGTGTAAGACTTGATGTGGAAGTCGGTAGGTAAATTAATGGTGTTCGAGGAGAGTAAAATGCAATTTCGATTACAAGTATAGGTTTCTTGAAACATTTTTAACGGTAGTTAAAATATTTCAATTAGAATACACAGAGCGCGAAAATAACGCGTATTTTGTGGCTATAAAGTTTCTCAAATTAATTACTAAGTAATAAAATATTTTCTCAAAATGTATATCATCGCGTTATTAATTTCATTTTTTTCTTTTACATACAATTCCAGAGTCCCAAAATACACTTTATCACGTATACGTATTATATACTACACGTATCTATATATAAACACATATGTAAATTGCCCGGGAATCGCTGTACCGTATAATTATAACGTATAAACCGCACATTTTCGCTTTTTTTCTATCACGTCTTCAAGAGTAGGTACTGTTCGTACAACACAACATTACATTATAATTTAAACTTATTGTCATACTGTTTATTGAGGTTATCATACATATTGGTATATTACCAATTACGTAGAATATTGTATCTCATTATTTTTTTTAGCTCCATGAATAAAAAATGTTAAATATCTATCAAATATTTGTCGTTTATAAGTATGTATACAAATGTGTTGTAAGCGAAAGTATTTCTGTATCACTATTCGCTAGGCTATTTAGATTTACGTGACGGGTGTTAAATACTTTAAACGGAATTCATTTATCAGATTTATTCTTAATCGACCGTTGCAAATGAAATTGAACATTGTGTATATTTTATAGCTTAGATATAGTTGCTCTAAATATTAAATTGTTGTAAAATTGTCTTTGCCGGTACAATAATAATAACCTTATAAATGTTATCAAATTTCTTCAAAAAATAAACCATTTTTATAAATTTATTTAGTATTATTTGGTATGTATAATATTTTTAAAGTTAATAATTTTTTAATTATCATTTTATGTAACGCTAATGGCCTCAGCTGTCGAAGCGGAAATACAAATTTCATGATGAATAAAAAAAAGGTATAAAATATTAATAAAAATTACCAGGTTTGAGAAAAACTAGTATATATCTTAAATATACAAATCATTAAAATGTAACAAAAAAATTTAATAAAGAAATAGAAAAAATCGTTTTAGCTGATTATAAACAATTTACTGATAATTTAGAGTTGCGTTATAATTCTGAAGGAAGACGAAACGTATTGCTAAAATTTAGATACTTATCTTAATCTGTGTTACTCAATATTCACAAATCCGATCGTATATTTAGGGACGAATAAAGTTTAGTCAGACAAGTTAACATTGGCCATAATTTTGAGTAATCTAATCATAACTGAAAAAAAATAGGCAAGTTCGATAATGTAAACGATTTATGTTCAGAAATATTATGAGGTTATAAGTGACGTATTTATCACGTACAATTAATGATATTCTTAATCTTAACATTAATAAAAAGTGCACGTTCTGCCCTCAAGATACTGAAAGGCGGTAAAATGGCTTTGCATAATATATGCTTGTGCGTTGTGAGGTGTATATCATTCGGATCCTTGGGATGAAGTTATAAATCACTTCGACTAGCAAATATATACAGACATACAGTAATATATATTTCCAAAGGCTCGTATCACCCTCCTATTATCTATGTTAGATCAATATATTAAAATGGTATGTTTTACAGTAATTAGTAAGAAAATTCAAATTTAATAAATTAGTTTTATTGAAAATTAAAAAAATATATTTTAATGCAATTTAGTTTTTAATATATTTAATCATATAAAATTGTGTCATATAAAATATAACATTATATTTTAGTCTATAGTTAATAAATATAAAATATTTTAGTACATAATAACAGATAGTCAGATAGAATTGATTAATTTTTTTTTAAAAATGTTAGAAGTGACATCTGTTATTTATAATATTAAATGGAGTTTTTGGATTTTGTTATTTTTAACGTTTTCCCAAGTCTCAGTATTTTCGCTTTTAAGTAAATGCTAAAGTAGATCTATTTTTATTTCTATCTAAATATAAATTTTAATTTTAATTAGGTAGCTTAATTTTTTTAAAAATGTTCAAATTGAAATTTAAGTTATTCGATTAAAATTTCCTTATTAATTATTGTACAAGACAGCATTTAAATATATTGATTTGTCACATAAATCTGAGGGTGATATACAGGACTTTTGGGACATACTGTTGATAATATTATTATTATACATTAATTGCTGATAAATTTCAATGAAATAATATGAGAGTCACGTGATTTCTATGGGAAAAAATGCCATACTTAGTACTCATATTTCGTGTTATACAGACATTATGATTAAATTACTACAGGTGTTATTTTAATTTTAATAGCATTTAAAACAAGTATTTCTCAAAATATTAATATAATATAAAATAAAAAGTAACACTTCAAATTAATACTGAGTTGAGTTTTAAATATACAATAAAACTTATTTTACTGGGATTTTTTATACATAATATATTAAAACTATTGTACTTTAGTTTTTTGGAAAAAGTCAACAGTTGTAATGATTTAAAGACAGACAATTTTTTACAAATATTTCATTAATAAACGCTTTCTTAATCGTACATAATCTAAGGTATAGTAAAATCGTATATAAATGTATCTGTATATATATATATATATATATAAACCTTAAGTATGTACCTAATTATCATTCTAAAATTTACCGTTTTTTGGTTAATGTTTAATTAGATTTGTTTTTAGTGTGTAACTATCATTTGTTTTATCTTATAATTAAATCATTTAATTAAAACGTGTAATACGTATTACGTACGTGATAAACGTGATAAAACAATATTAGTAAGCAAAACACATCCTGAGATCCAATGAGGTTGTTTTAAATCGTTTAGAAATTAATTGCAACTACTACTATCTAGGTTGAATAATAATTATTCTTCACTATTTTGGGTGATTGAAAAATAAATGTTCTATTGTAATTTACAGTTTGAATATACTCGTATATTATAATTATCAACATAACCACATTTTTGTGATCTATCATTCAAAATTATATAAATGGTTGATCCAAAATTTATAAATAATTATTTAAGATCGAAAAACAATTTGAAATAAAATCACATTCTCAAACTGTACTAAAAAGTTGAGTTTAACTAATACATCATGGAACATATTTCTTACAAAAAATTTTTTATTTTATATTCAACATGTAAATATGTTTGTTTATTTAATTACAGGTAACTTCATGGGTGACATAGCCGTACCTGGTGTTGAATATAGTGATAAAAACGAAAATCACCGACGGGCGTATTCTGAAAAGGTTGAAAAATACAAAAAAGAGATCAATGAAGGACTTCAAATAGAAGAGGAAGGGATCATACAAGGAATGAATAAGGCAATAGATGTAGCGCAGATCAAGATTAGACACAGGCATAATAATAGAACGAGGAAAAACCATCAAAGTTTAAGAAAAAACGGCGTTCAAAAATATAAGACTGCGGTTGATAATTTTTTGAGCAGGTACAACTTTGTCTTTAATGATCCTTATATAATATAACAATGTATGTATTTCATATTTGATAAAAGGTTATCATAATAATATTATTATAACGATATCATAATAGTAAAACATAGTGGTGATATGGTTTATATATAGTAAATGTATATACTATATACTATACTATACTGTACTATAATATACTATATATAGTATACACTAATATATTATATATTTTCTTTTATGCTCCTAGAATATAAAATACAAAATACGAGTATTATTGATTTTGATATTAAACTTTATTGTCATCCATAATTGTTAAAATTGTCGTTCTACGTTTTTAAAGTGTTCAACATTACAGTCACTCATACGCGCTCTTAGCATAATATTTCAATTATTCTTATGTATTTATGTATTATGTATTTTGTACACGATCGATTACATTATAGTTCAACCAGGGGCGGATCTTTGGGGGGGAGGGGGCGACGTGGCGTTGTGATCAAATACTATAGTATTTATAATTAATGTTATTATTTTTCTTTGAAAAATTTTAAAACCGGGGCATTGTGCCCTTTCTGTACTTAGCAATTCATGGTGTCAATGCAGGTGTAAGGTTCGAATAATTAATACTGAATTTGATAAGGGCTGATATTGTTGTCGTAGATGTATATTTATATTACAATACAAATAATACGTAAAACAACACATTTTTACACGTTTCTACTGGACTTAGGTTTCTGTATTGTATAATATTATACGCATGTTGAAAATGCAATATGCTTATAATGGTCGGTCTTGATTTCGCAAACAGAAACCACTACGCGTTATCAAATCACCGAAATGAGAGTGTTGTATATTGTGGCAACTGACGATGTAGAAAACCCACGTACTACTTAATGTAGGTGATATTATAATGTAGTACTTGTACAGATGTACACTCAGAGTCGTGGAAATATAAAGGAGAACGGGACAATGAGAAAAATAAAAATCGTCGTAGTTATGCAAAGACGAAACGGATGCAGGACGATATTGTGACATATATATATATATATAACATATATTTCAGTTTCAGGTAATACTATTATTATAAATACAACGTAAGGTACTACTATGTTATATTATGTACAATAATCGGTCCGTATAAATATTAGTACATCGTCGGCCGTCGTTGTTTGTTGGACATTCATTTACCATTATATAATATATATATATATATATATATTACATACATAAGATCTAATGATCTAATTCATACAGAATTTGATTCTTTTACATTATTACATAATATAACGTACTAATATAATGTTCTCTCGCATAAACGGCGTAAGGCTCCGTGATAGTCTCTGACGCTCTATGGTGATGGTACATGTATTTCGTGTATTGCACATTATGTACGTGGTGTTATATTGTTGCGCCCGTAAACGTAAAAGTAATTTTTTCAAATATTGAAATCTGTTTAGTTTTTGAGGATCAGGAGACAGAAAAGAAAATCTATCGCGTATTTGACAGAAGCCATATATTTATTGAAAACGATTTATATGATAACTGATCATATGACCATGGCATAAGTCATCTATAAAAATCCAACACCCTGCTCTAAATGTTTTCTTACTAGGCTCCGAAATGTAAAATTGCATTCTACCTTTTTTATTACAACTTTTATTATTCATACATATTATTCAAGATTTATCAAATTGTAGTGATTTTATGTATATTACATTTTACACTTTTTACATCTTATAGAACATACCTAATAATCAATTTTTAAACAAAAAAACAAAATTTTGATAAATTACTGTATTAAATCATTATAAACAAGATCAAAACTAGGTAATTCTTTATTAATTTAGTATTACAAAGGTTATAACGTAATGTTCTTCAACTGGGTCAAATTATTACTATAAATAATTCGGAAAAAAATAGAGGAAAGAATATATAAATAATCATAAATCGTCGTAATTTTTAGTCTTCACTCGAAGAATTTTAGATTCTGAACGGAGTGATGGGAATCTATTGGTTTTACAAGACATGTGTTTTTTTAATTTTTTTTTTTTTTTTATGTCTGTAATCACGTTTTGGGGCAGTAAAAATGCTTCGATTTTCTTAAACAGCAATTTTTCTGAAAGGAAAGTGAATGCCGATGGTACTTGGGCAAGTCAAAAATACAACTTTTTCAATACTTTTTTAAAAAGTCGAAGAAAACGATAAAAAAGTTAAGAAAAAACGGGAAATTTTACGCAAAATCACGTTTTTACAAAATACATTTTTTTAGAATGCTTTAACTCAAAAACCAAAAACCGTAACAACTTGAAATTTTCACTAAATTTTTATATTAGCGTTCTCTATACATGGTTAAGTTTTCAAAGTATTTTGACATATTTTGACTTATTTATAACCAATTTAAATTTTCGATTTTTGTAAATTTTTTTTTTTTAAACATCTATAAAATATAATTGGCTGACTGAAAACTCTTGAAAATGTATTAAAGGATTAATTATAAGTTATACTAATTGTAACTAAAAAATATCGGAGATGGTTTCACTCAAATTTTTTTTATAAGCTGATAAAGCTCAAATTTGTATAAAATGTGTCAAAATCACCATAATTTGCAAGTTATTTTGTAGTTGAAAATTCATAAAATTTTTTCTGTTAATACTTAAGGTTCAAAATTTTAACACTAGGTTATCCATAAGCTAATCTTCAAAAATATATAAAAAAATTTCTACCGGACTGAAAAGAAAAAAATTCATGACTGTTTGAAATTTAAATTTTTACGAAATTGCATTATAATTCAATTTAAATATAAAATATTATATTATTATATACACATTTTAGACAAACATATTAATTTCGTTCAGAATCGTTATTTGTATACAATGATATCTATCATTGCATTCAAATTTAACAAATCCATTGTAATTATGACCTATCCTATAAACGAGATGCACTCCACCTCCAACTGTACAGCAAAGCGAGGTCCATCCGTTTTTTACTTTGATTGTAGGAAACATTAAATTGGTAATTTTATACCACTTAATTCACTTATGTTTTTGTATTATATGAATTATACACATTGATGATCATTATATAAATATTATAAACTATATACTATTTAATCATACACAAGTAAAATGCATCTATGGATGTCGTACATTTATAATTGTATTTACTTACTTATTTACTTGTACTTACATGATAAAACGTATTATTTTAACAAAATTTCTTATAAATATTTGTTCTTGAGTCTTAGTATTTATTTATGAAGTCATTAAAAAAAAATTGCTCAACGGATTTCTATGTATGTCAGGGTACACTCATGTTGGTACCTATACTTAAGAAGTTATTATCGAAGTTGCCCAAGTTAGGGTTAACTTATGAATTTGCATTCCAGATCGTATATATTTTGAACCTTATAATTTCTGTGAGAAATTCATATGAAATTCATAATGAAATTCGATAGGGACTCAATGTGTCACAATACTTTGAATGAGAAACGAATTAAATAGTACGGACCTATAAGCTTTACAGTATAATGTATAAAGGCACACGCTAATAAAATGTATTTATTATCCACCAAAATTAAACGTTATGACATCCGATATAAATGAGCACATTCAACGTTGTAGTTTGGTCGAGACCGTCAATTCTGGGTCATTATGTCTGATATAATATACACACTTCAAATATTAAATCATGTCATAAACGATGCCTAATATACATATAATTTAATATATAATCACAATATAGTATCGCACTAGTATCAGTACATATCAATAAATATAAATGCGTACGGTCGATGATTTAAAGTCTAAGCCTTTCATTTATCCAAATTATATTTTTCTATAGTTGTAATATGTCGAGTGTTTCCCCCCAAGTGACATAGATTATATACACATCCACGAGAATTTGAAGTACTACGATGGTTGACGTTTACCACATTATTTATGTGCACTCGTGTATACGTCACTGTACTGCATACAATGATGATGTTTGATTAATCAGCTCAAATATAAGTTAAACGTCGTGTGTGTGAGTGTGTGTGTGTGTGTGTGTGTGTGTGTGTGTGTGTGTGTGTGTGTGTGTGTGTGTGTGTGTGTGTGTGTGTGTGTGTGTGTGTGTGTGTGTGTGTGTGTGTGTGTGTGTGTGTATACTTGCTTGAAACGTGTTATATGTGAATTTATAATCTATGAAACGTTCCTGTACATGTGTCTATGTACGTGTGTTTCAGTATTTGTATATTATATATGTTTCATCTTCCGTGCAATAGCGTTTTGTAAATGTATATTAAATAAATGTATTCGGCGAGTAGTATAGACGCAGATTCCCAGAGATTTTGTGCAGTGGATAGTGAGAAATTAAACGTTAAACGAATACATTATGTAAAATAATATTATACGTCATATTTTGTATGTTTTCGCGAACCCTCGTGGGACTCGTCTTGTATTATATTAACTGACAACACTGTTGTCGTCCGGGAACGTATACTCATAGATGTATGTATGAAAATTTCGAGTATATATTATGTAGTATTTACCTTATATTATATATCATTGCAAGTATATACACATGAATTTAATTACATTATGCGTAATACTTACAACACGTGTTGTTCCTTGATTAAATCGTTAAAAATTAATACAATATTATTACACGTATACTCGTATAGGTACCTGACATTATGTCATGCATATGGCACATCTTATGTATGTTATAATTGTATCACGTTATAATAGTATAATTTAGTCAAATGTATACGTATTACCGTCTCGAATAATAAATCATACATTATGCCATATTATTTTCCTGTGTCATTGTGCTGTAGGAAAATAAGTAATCTGCGTTGTGTTTAAATAACGATGTGTATTTCGGTTTTTTTTTTTTTTTTAAATTTGAAGTGACATTATTTGTATTAAAAATCACGATACACAACCATCGCTTGTTGTATTCAAATCTCTAGATAATTATAATACATGTTAGATATATTGTTTTTATAACATGTGGTAGTCTCAACATTTCCTGTTAATTTTCGGGGAAATAGTAGAATTTTGGTTAGATAATGTATATTGACGCGGGAACGAGATCAATAGGTATATCCACCAAATGGCTTATAATCATATACTGTTCAAATTTGATAACGTTGAGTTGATTTGTTTGTTTCAGGAACATAGTTCATTCGAGAAGACGTAGGGCGGCCACGGCAAGAAAAGAAAGGGTTTGGGATTTCGGGGTTATACCCTACGTGATTGACAGTAACTTTGGCGGTCCGCACAAAGCGTTGTTCAAACAAGCTATGAGACACTGGGAGAACTTCACCTGTATCAAGTTCGTCGAACGCAATCCAAACGAGCACCCTAATTTTATTTTGTTCACGGAAAGACCTTGTGGGTAAGCTATTCCGTTCATATTGCCGATAAACGCATAAAACCTTTTCTGTAAATCTTATATGTTACGAGAGCATGACTTGAATTCTGTTTTCTTTTGTTTTAATTTTAAAAGACATTATTATATTGCTGTTAGTAAAAAGCTGTATTGTATCAAATAGAAACTATTTAAGTCGGTGTAGTTATGTAAACGTAAAACGAGACACGTGAGTTGAAAGGTTTTTTGTTGCCGGGAGTAAAATAGCCCTTACACTAATTGTACAATTCCCGACGGGCTCCAGAAATAACTTACTATGTCTTAGTTACTTTGTAGTGATCGATGTCTAACAAGTAACAATATCATTTCTATATTGTAAATTAATTGAATCAATATGTTTGAGATTTAAAATTTTAACTTCTGCTTTATTTTTATTTTTGATATAATTTCCAGATGCTGTTCTTTTGTCGGCAAACGTGGCAACGGTCCACAAGCGATATCTATTGGCAAAAACTGCGACAAATTTGGTATCGTCGTGCACGAGCTTGGACATGTGGTAGGCTTCTGGCATGAACACACCAGGCCTGATCGTGATAATCACGTGCAAATCGTGAGAGATCACATCATTGTCGGTAAGTCGATACAAACACATTTTACAACTTATATACCAGTGATTTTTACACACATAATTTTTGGGTGTGTGGTAAACGCATGTTTTGTAGCAGTCTTGCTACATATGTGTGCGTATATATATAATATATTCATGATTCCATGAAGTTAAAATAAGAACTAACTTCTTTAGTCATAAAAATAGTGAAGAGTCAATCTAGAGTTATTATTATTATTATAAGATTTATAATAATAATATTGTATGATTTGTATTTTGATCTTTGAATATCATAATAAAATTCTATATAAAACTGAAACAAATAAATCTGTTATAAAACACATTCTGAGATTTTTTTACTAAATGGTATTACTAATCAATAACAAAAATATGATGTTAAATGCTTAAAGAATATTTGTTTCTTATTCGTTCTATTTCTATAATAATATCTATTATTAATTGAATCTTAATCTAATCTTAATATCTAATTAATAGTAATATTCATACAATTACATTATTGTTTTTTTATTCAAAGGCAATTAAAAAATAATAATACTAAATACGAACAAATTAATTTTCTTCTAAAATTCTTTACGGAGTGTTTATTATTATTGAGAATTAAGCTTAAGTTACTTTTTACGTTCTCAGAAATGTATAATTATTTGATTTCGACACTTTTTTGTATGCTAGAAAAAAGAAACTAATGATGAAATATAAAACGTGGTATTATAAAAGTATTCTTTCTGAAAATCCAATTGTTTGTATTCCTGTCGTTAAAAAATACTTATGAACCTAAAAACATGTTGTACGTATTAACGTTTATAGTAATAAAAAAAAAAAATATCGGCTAACTACAATTTATCGTTACAATTGTTTGATAGTTATGAATCGTTGTAATTTCTTACGAAGAACGTGATATTATAAGTTAATTTCCATTAAAATTACCAACAACTGTACTTGCACAAATTTTTATATAGAACAATGACGATGAATGGTTTTTTGCAACAATCACAAGTAGCCTTATTGCGGTATATACATGAAGTGTGTATATACAACGACATAATAACAATGTAACTGTTATTATTGTAGTTTTTATCAACAAATACCCGTACACGGTGCGTGTGTTAAATACATATTATAGTTGTCGCAGTCGAATTGCAAATTACACGTGTACTTCCGCATATGATTATATTTACCATAAAATATTGTGATATAATTGAGAACGCGAATTTTCGCGCCCCGCAAAACTGATAAATCATATGTGCCTGGTGGGTTGATGAATTAGATCTTCGCTCGTATTCGTCCATTAATCATCGATATCGTCAACCAGAATACTAGTGACATCGGTCACACGTCATTTATACAAGTGTTCACTGTATTATATATAATTATACGACCGTAAGCCTGTTACAGATTCATTCCGATTTCGCAAGTTTGCATAATATATGAGTATGACTTATTTCTTTTGTTTTTTGTGTACAGTGTTTATTGCTTCTAAATTGGTATCAAAAGTCGGGCCCTTCAAAGAATATTTTGTGACTGAAATTACAAGTTCTCCCTTCGCTTTGCTTTTCTCTCAATAAATCTCAACACATGCATGTTAATGGTTCAATAGTTTTCTTCGAAGTATCTGTCTCTCTTTTTTTTCATAAACATAATATGTTCGTCGGGAAGTATAATATTGCAGTCCATCGCACACTACCAATTCGTGTTTGAATCGATATCGAAGTTCAATAAAAATGTTATAAAATATTTTTATTAAAAATGTGATCTTTACCTTACTTTTTTTATCATTCGTTTAAAATCGATTCCAAATGCTTAGCTACGTATTTTATTCTTTTTTTTTTTTTTTTTACTAGGACAAGAGTACAATTTCAACAAACTTACCGATGAAGAAGTCAACTCTTTGGGTCTTCCATACGACTATGATTCCATCATGCATTACGCTAAAAATACATTTTCTAAGGTAAACTATACTTTATATAAAATGCATGCTCCTATGTTTATTTGTTACAAGACGCAACTCAGCAACAGCGTTAATTATTGTTTGTATTTACAACTTCATAATACTTCTAAGTTCTCAGTGTAATACGTTAAAAAAAGAATTACAAGGTACTATATATACAAGGCTATGTAAAATATAGTTATATATTTCATCAATCATATTATTAATATAAATGAAGTTTTTCTGATTTGTATTTAATTTGTTTAAATCCTTTTTTTAAGGTTAATAAACTAACTATACCGGTTGGTATGCATACCGCGTATCTCCGGAGATAATTAAAATAAAAAGTCTTAAAAGTATAAAGTTCACAAAAGAATAAAACTTTGAAGTAAATTAATAATAATACTATTTGAGAAATATCTATCGCGTTAAATAAGATTCATTTAAATATTTTCATAATTCAATGAAAAATATGTTCCGTGTACGAAAGAAATAAGTAATCGGTTTATATAATTAAATTATTTTTAATAAAATATTAACACATGACATTTAAACATAACGAAAAACATAACAAGAATCATATTTAAATCATATTCCAAAATATTTAAAGCAATTTTATATCTCAAGTAGGTACCTAATGAGAAAATTTATTCTGGTTATAAAAAAATTGAAAAAAATAAACGAATACTATAAACTATGTTGGATAAGTATTGACCATGTATTGATGTATTACTATATCAACATTTTATGACGTGTGAAATGACATTATTATAAAACGAAATATTTCTTTTTTTTACTAAACGAATTGTCATAGAAGTTTAAACACTTTCTACAAAAGCATGGTGCCATGGTATCAAGTTCCTCATTAACTTTATTTTATAACACACGTCGAATGATCTAGAGCAGCGTTTCTTAAATTTTTTCATCTATGGACCCCTTTTTGATGTTTACTTCTATCGTGAAACCCCTACTATTTTATTTTATTTATGTTAAAGCAAAAATAACAAAAATAATAATTTCAAACAGTATGTATTTGTATGTACCGATAAATAAGGAATATATTATAGAAGAAGTATCATGTAGGTATAGACTCTATACTATATACAAACATTTTTTGATCCCCCCTCCTTTTAGCCACTATTAATCTTAAGTTAGATTTTTAAAAGTAATTTTCTTGAAAACTTTGAAAAAAAGCATTTAAGTTTCATGGAACCCTAAAGTAATCACCATGGAAGCCCAGGGTTCCACAGAACACAATTTTAGAAACGATGCTTTAGAGTCTAGGTGACATGTTTTCTTGTTTCCCCACAAAATTTACTCGGAAATTCGGGGATTTACTTGTACCTAGTCGTATTTAAGGTATTTTAGGTATTATATAAACATAATATATAATATTCAATCTTTAATTGATAATCATCATAGACGCTGACACGCTGTGGATAAAACCATTTTTTCGAGTAGTATTACAAAAATGAATAAAAGCATCATTCGTTAAAGTTTATAATTAAAATACTAACTTAGAAAGATCAGCCCTCCTCTCCAATAAATATTACTATGTTGGTGAATTTCCTGTTTCTCGTTGAAAGAAAAAAAAATTGATGGCCATAGTAATCCGTTTCTGCAGTTATAAAGTTGTCCCGTGCGTCGGAATGAGTAGCCCACCGCTAAATCGACTGAAGTCTAATGAAGTTTTCAACCCCAGGCTCGCGTAAATTGTAATCAAAATTTTGTACGCTCTATAAAAGAAATGGTAACATGGAAACTGGAAATGGCGGTCGGAACACCAAACCGTTTTTCAGTACAAAGGACCGGCGATGGACTCAAAAATCCGCGTAATAATCGGTTCCTGTACACGATGTGAATGGTCGTTAACCACTGCATTTATATATATATATATATACTAAGTATACCGTGCTGCACTGCTATTGTCAAGTGCTCGGCTCATTAAAAGAGCGATTAAAACGCCACTGACGAGATGACGATGAACCGTCTATAGTAGTATTTAATGCGATATCGACCAGTAGTTTATATAATTACTCCTGTGATGTATTCGGACGCGTGTAATATATTATACAGGATTTTGCTGTATTATCATCCGGTGCGCAGCGACGACGATTAGCAACAATATTCTATACATTACAACATGGTCATTTTCTATAAAACTATTTTGGCCCTATCAGCTATATTACCACTGTAAGTCTGATGTGTACATAATATTATGCGTTTATTATTATATATTATGTTCCTAAGACTGTGAACTTCGAGGCGCGCCTTAGGACGTGAAAAGAAAAATTGCATGCATTAGAACACTTTGTCTGACTAAGTGTCCTTTTACAGCTTATATATATATATATATATATATATATATATATATATTGCTTTCATTCATGAAATATTATTTATATAACAACAATGATAATAGTAGTTTATTATTATAATAACAATGCAATATTATAAATATAATATAATAACAAAACACATTGTAATAATAAATCGTTAATAATAAATAATAGTAGTAATAATAATAATTATTATTATTATTATTAATAGATCCATAAGGACAAAAATAAAGGTAAAATTATAATAATTTTGAAATCATTCTTAAAACATGTATCATAAAAGCTGATAAGGATTTATTAAAAACAATCAAGATTTTTTACTGAATTTCCTGCAGATATCAATATATAATATAGTGATGAATTTAACGTATCATTTTATATATATAATATATACTGTGGCATGTTAAATAATAATTGAGCCAGTCTCATGATCTAATCAGAATTTTTGAGTGGTATTTTTATATGTATTGTTTATGTGATAGCTCATATTTTACAACGATTTTTAGAAAAAAAAATAACAGCAATAACACCCTTTTATTTATAAATTTCAATGTAGCCATTTTGTAATATTAGTTATTACTTATTATTTATTATTAATAATAATAATAATAATAAGATTAAAAATAAAAGGTGAGTAGTGGGGTTATAATCCAAGGTCGGGGTGTTATCACTAGTCACACTAGAATTAGTGATATGGCTTTATTGGTATTTTAAATTTGAACCAAAACCTAAAATGATCCATAGTCTTATACTTAAAAGGTATCTGGCTGGTCCGTGACTACAAAAAAGTATCTATATTGAACAGCAATGAACAATTCAATTTTATAAGCCTGTAGGATTTTTGTAACGAAATTAACGAGTCATTTGGAATATTTTATGTATGCTATTAATCATTACTTCAAGAAGTTCTTCAAAAGTTAAAGAATTGTAGAAGAACACACAATTGTTTATTGGTAGTCCTTCAAAAAAAAAAAAAAAAAAAATGAAAATTCATTGAATCGATCAAACTGGCCAATTTATTTATCAATTTTTAAGGACATTATTATATAAACCTATTTCTATAATCACGAACATATTATTTGCCAACCGAGATTATAATAACATTTGCCGTATTTTTGAAACTTTAATATTGCTCTCATTTATTGAAAATTGAACCAATCTTCAAACCATGTTTTTTATTTTCTTAAATATCATTACTACTTAACTTTGTAAAATAACTGTATCTATATTTAAAAATTAAATTAAAACATTTACGTTATTTGAAAATCATAGTAAAAGATAAGTAATCATGTACATAATAATTAAAAAAAAACTCCATTCGAAAATTCATACTAAACCGTGAGCTTATGGCCATTGGATTTCCAATTAATTAACATACTGTATAATATATTACTTAATGATGATATAATAATATGTATATTGTATAGGATAACGCGCTCACGGAATATAACACAGTATTATTATAATATTATTACTACCGGTCGTTACGTGTAGCGTAGTAGTCATAATGGAGGAGCGTCGATGATCTAGCAACGAGCTCATATGCGTGTACGTGCTCATAATATTATGTATACTACGAGCTGCGATGGTATATTATAACCTAGTGTATTTAGAGTCTGTGTATAATGTAGTATAAAAGCTCCGGTGAACGTCGTGTTTTAATTGGTTGTACTTAAAACCGTGTCAGTTAGCCACGTTGATGGTGTGTAATGTACTAATATTGTATTCATGCATTTGTGTGTGTGTATGTGTGTGTGGGTGTGTGTGTGTGTGTGTGAGCATGCGATTATAATATCTGTGCACATAAACGTATGATGGTATTGTGTGTGTGTGTGTTTGTACGGAATGTCGGAATGTATATGGTGCACAGCAGACCGGACTAATACTGGGTTCAGATAACCATATAAGTATATAATATAGCTTAGCTAGGAGAACGATTTGTACGTATACGGAAATATATTAATGAACATATTGGTTTTTTTATTTAAATAATTAATCTTATCTGTACGCACGAGGCCCATTTTTTCGTTACCTAGTTTACGGAATGTTACTCGACGTCGAGCGTATAGATTACACTTTTTAATTTATACTCAATATTATTATTATTATTTGTTGTTTTCACGTTTACTCGTTATACGCAACGCAGCAGTGGCGATCAATTCAAAGATTTTCAAATTTGCGTAGCATCATGTATTGTTTTTACAGTCCCACTTTTAAAAATGTACATACAATTACTAGTAGGTAATACGTGTTCAACACGTTTACAGAATTAGTTAAGATTGTTAAACACCCGCTCCAGTATAAGTTTAACTATACACTCTTTCGGATGTACTATGCGCGTGATGAAGATTAAGCATGCGTAGTGATATTGGAATCGCCGAAAGTTCGAAATAGGCGTATTTCCAACGTGACGCTGCTCTGTATCTAGGTTTGAATTGGATCTCATTGCACGTATGTAGTGTTTTCGAGACGTCCGGATGAGTTATATATTATTATCTACACGTAAATACGTGTACATAGGATGTCCCACGTGGGTTTACTAATTTCGAATGGCCCCGTCTCATGAAATTATAGTAAATCCTCATGGGGCGCCCTGTATATGTACGCGCTTGCACATCGATTCATCCGACGCGACAGTATTGCCGTAGTTACCCCGTTCGATCGGACTTTTCGTAACGCAATAATAATACACTACGTGTTATGATTATCTCGCTGAAACCTGTCGCATATAATAGCTATACATTTGGCACGACCGCGACACGCGGGAATAATCCAAATTGTTCAGTAAAAATATCGAACAAACGTGTCGTTGTGGCAAGCGGTCTGCCGTTGCCATTCTCGCAGTAGTCGCAGTGCTGCGATTTATCACCGCCCGGCGCTGCTAGTAATCGGATGGGTGACCAAATGACTAGCGGTGTTGTCCATGCTTATACACATGCACAACCCATATATTTGATCTCTTAAAGTTTCTATAAACCTACAAAACCTATAAACCAATAGCCACGGTGCCAAAGCCCTTCCTGAAAAAAAAGACGGAAAAATAAAAAACAACGTTAAGATTTTAATCACGATTTAGGATAGTATAATATACTATCATAATATAGGGGTATGGCCAAAGAGTTATGAATGTTATGATAAAACTGTAATTACCGTGACCACCGTTCATTTGATTCTCTAAATCAGCTGATAATATTATGTATAAAAAAAACTGGAAACATATCACTAACGCATCATGTGGTCATAATAATAGTTGATATTGATGATGGATGTATTCACGTATTATTTTTATTATGTACCTAATCTCTTATTATAATTTTTATTATTTCGAAATTCCGAATGTCCTATCACCTATATATTGTGCACTTATTACTACACTTTGTTCTTAAAAAAAAAATACGAAAAATATTTTCGGTGTAAAAGGAAAACGTGAAAATTGATGTACATGGATTTATCCATCAAAAATATCTTAGATAGAATTTTTTCAGAGCAAATTAAAACCCACGATGTAGAGAATATGTCTTCTCTAAATTTTGTTCAAACATAAGTTTGTTAATAATTTACTATTATTATAACTTATTATAGATTATTATTGCTTTGGCTGTTGTCTGTTGCCTTAAATATTTTATAGGAATGTCATGTGACATTTTATGATTCTAATATTATACCATGACTATATTATTATTATAACATTGGTTATAACATAACGATACATAGCATAACGATACGAATCATTGATTCGTTAACGCGTTGAAGGGTATAAAAAATATATCATGAGTATAGGAATATTATAATAGGAGGGGTAATAAAATATAATATTTTTTTTCTACCGAAAGCTATTTCTATTTTTCACGATAGGAGAACATTTGCGTTAGTCGTTAAAAAATATATTCAAAAATGGAAAAAAAAAGAAAACTGGAACGAACAAACCACATCACAATAATTGCATTCCACTTGCAATTACAAATTATCTTTTTCAACCTTAGTGCAATGTTGTAGTTAACACGTTCCACTACTTAGATCTTATCGATGCCGGTATATAATGTAAAAACGTTAACATATAATAGTATAGGAGCCAACTCAAAATATATTAAATCTACTTAATGAGAGTATAATATACAATCTTTATGTAACCTTTCATATATACCTAATGAAATTAATTTATCGCATCAGTATTATAATTATTTCGAATGTACAGAAACCATACCAGTGTGGTTGTTTTTAAATACATATTAAACTTCACGTTGATTGTCTGACTTTAATCACTTTAATTAAACGCTAATATATGGCTTAGTGATTCAGGAAATAAAACAAATTTTCCGAAACTGATGGTAACCATAATCCCGGAAGGATATTGAGAACATTACAAATCTAACGAACGAACATTTCAAAAGTTTTCATACGAAAGTTAACTAAATACTTCGTAAAATAAATAATCTAAATCACAAATCTATGATGATACACCAAATATTATTCCATGTTTACCTTGAAAGTTTAACTAAGATCCCCAAATAGAGTGAAAAACGGTGGAGATTACAAATCAGATTGACGTTATTTATGTCAAACGCATGTAAAATATTCATCGTAATGGCGTTTGCGGTTAGCCGGTTAAAATAACAAAATTCAATATTGCATTCTAGTGCCTGACGTCTGATAAAACAATTGAACTAGAAAATGGTTGAATATAATAATTAAAGATAAAATCGTATTATTATATTTAGTAATTACTTAAAAAAAATGTCTCTTATACGAGTTTTATAAATTATAAACTATAAAACGACCGCTACGTATGGAAATCAGTCGATAAAATAATATAGATTCCACGGACGTAATAATTAATAATAGTTATTATTACAATATATTGTAGTATCGCGGCCTCGTTCTGTTATCGTTATTGATGTTTTTATCGTCACCAATGGCCGACTACTACCCAAGTATGCTCGCAATCGATTTGACTCTATGAGAGCACAAAAACTGTTCGTCGATCACTTTGACATTAAAAGTAACATTGAACGAACACCTTTTGTGCCTGTTCGTTTCTTGGTAGTTGCCTCCAACGTCGTCGGGACTTTCGCCTTCGTGGTTATTGTATACGCCGCGTTCATATGAAAATATTATTAAGTCGTCTTTTGTTGAATTTTTTTTTTCTTTTTCTTTTTGTCATAGAAATTTGCTTGACGGCGATGACGGCGGTTTCGGCTTACGCTCTATAATATTCGGGGATTATCGTATAATATACATTGTCTTTGACATATTGTTTCGCAGGCGTCGAATTAATTGAATCCTCGTGCTATTATAAATTTCTTATAACCAATGTGTATAGTGTACGTGGTTACCTACCCCCCCCCTCATTTGTGTTAGCTGCCAATATATATTTGTCACGCGCTTCTTCAATTTGCGTTTTGTTTTTCAATTCGGATTCGGACTGTAGCACCGACATTGCAGTACATCATACTAATATACTATTATTATGAATATTATAGGTAGGTACCGAGTAGAAAAATCAAGTATAGTAGCACAGGGAATGGCGTAACGTAACGTTGTGTCCGCGAAAAGCACCGCTCGGCGCACAATCAGCCTTCAACCTGGGACTGCTAAAATTATTTACCCTAAAGTAACCTGTGGGGAGGAGGCTTAACTCCCTACTCTTAAATGCCATAAAATATTTTAATTTCAATATTAACCTATAAATAACAAATTTAAAGGAAATTTGGTACTTTTTCGCCACCATTATATATATATGTGTGTGTGTGTGTGTGTGTGTTATGCATACTTATTAGGTTATTACCAATGCAAACTGAAGTATACTAATTCTCACAAACGCAGAAATTGTTCTCTTTGAAAAATATTTTTAAATTGAAGTAAGTATGCCAATTTTTATCTTGGGGTTGTTAAATACTCTGCCATACCCGTATGTGCGTCAATGCTGAAGCTCGTGGGTCTCCTCGTCGTCCGTTTCATATTTCTCACTTAAAAGTTCAAATGAATAATAATAATAATAATAAATGAATATACTGTAAGCCGATGTAACATAGCCATATAGTGGAGTCCGAGTTGCAGCTAAAGAGTTTAGCACTAGGGCGTATTATTTACCACTTAAATAATCTCTGTATCAATTTTAAATACTCTGCATTTTAGCATTTATTGAAATAACCGACGAGTTTCGAAATGATCGCTGCGGTTTGGAATCCGTACGCTGCAGAGCTGCGGAAAGTATTCTTTACTATAGCTCACAGCTCATACACTTTGTAGATAATGTGTCCGATTGTCTTTCGGGTTTTTTCTATGCTTGCCATCACGGTCGATGGATTGTATTAAATAATACCTATACTTTTTCAGCTTATAATATTGCGTTTGTGTCGTTTCAGGGGTCGTACTTGGAGACCATACATCCGATCGATGCGGTGAGAAACTCAAAGAAAAGACCAGAGATTGGACAACGAGTACGGCTCAGCGAAGGAGATATAGCCCAAACAAAGCTTTTGTACAAATGTTACAGTGAGTACATAAAACGATGTATTTTATCAAAACATTCGCTGACTAACGTTGAAAGGACGTGACGTTCGTATTTTATTTACTTTTTCTTACTTACGAGTATATGTATTATATAATCATTCACCTTGTATCTATACATATAATTGTTGTGTATTTTCGTACCGCATTATCAGCGTAATTCCGACGTGGTTAATGACAGGAAGATTTTGCCAATATTATCAAATGTGTAGATAAAAACATTAACGCTCCAATGCGAGCTTATCTCAGTAATAAGTTGGTAATTAAATAACCATTTATTTAACACTAATTTATCTGTTTCAAAAAGAAAATTCTTACAAAACGTCCATGATATACTGGGATATGCAAACAAAAAATAAAAAACGAATATTAACGTTAGTCTTTTGAAATCGATTGAAAACTTGTGAGTGGATCTAAATTCTAGATTTATAGCATAGGCAACTTATAGGACATTCATGTCTAATTGAAAGCGAAATTATAGAACTCAAAGACAACCTAAAATATAAATCGTGCAAGGTAATTATTGTTTTTATCAGTTTCATCATTTGGTTTTAAATTGTCTAATCGTATTTTTACAGTATAAATTTAAAAAAATTGACAATCAGTTATAATGTTATTAAATCCTTTATGTTCTTACGTAAAGCTATTGATTGTAAATACTAGTATCCGTTTAAAGATACGTTTTATTTTCGGTACCAAAGAAGGTTTTGTGGAATGAACCTAACAACGGATAAACGGCATGTGTTGATGAGTTTTATTTTAGGGTGCGGGAAGACGTTACAAGAGAACACCGGCATTTTCGGTTACTCGCCCGAACCCGGACAGGAGTACGGCGAAAGGTGTGAATGGCGAATCACGGCTACCCATGGCGAACGTATAGTGCTAAACATTACTGAACTCGACGTACTGAAATCGGACCAATGTAGTACCGATTTTCTGGAGATCCGCGACGGGTATTGGCATAAATCTCCACTGCTTGGTAAGTAAAGAACACCGTGATGTATAACTTACTGCACACGTAAAATGATTTTATTAAAGTTCTCCGCAACATGCCGCGTCTGTGTTTCATTATGCATTCACTTGATAATATGGTAATGAGTTTAAAATTAAAATTCATTGTGTTCCTGTGAAACACACGATAGAAATTAAAATATTTTCACTCCAGTCTCAGAGTTTGATTGTAAAACGGAGCTCGCAAGCATGATGATGCTTTGTGCAAGGGCAGGCGAGTTCAATCACACGAAGTACCTATAGCTGGCTGTTTATGAGACCGATTGTTAATTATTAAATAATTATTTTAAAGGTACGCGATATTATTAAAAATACAGCGCAAAATTAAAACCTACGTTAAGTAAATAAAACTTCCATCTAGGTGTAAACAATTTCCCCTTTGATGAAACATTTAAAATGAGTGGAAATTGCATGGACTTTTTATAGACATTTGCTTGACATATAAATAGTCTGGGATTGGCGGTTGGGTGTTTGTAAGTACACTAGTGGCGTACTTATTTGTTTTTATTCCGTGAAATTTCGCTCATGTCAAAATGTTAGCAAAAAACGTTCCAGCAATTTAAGTACAGTACACATTGGTTTGTAAATGTATACGGCCATTTACTTTGCAACAAATGTGTAAGCATAAGAGTATCAATTTTATTTTGAAAATGTTGTTTTTCTCACGATCTATTCATACGGCTACAACGTGAGGTAGACTCATATTTAGATATATAAACATATGTATACAGTTTATTTAGTAGACATTTAGTGTTTTTTTTTATTTATCAAAAACTATATGAAATATTATAATTATGTATAATAAATAGTAAAAACGGATGGGCCTCGCTTTGCTGTACCGTTGGGGGTGGAGTGTACCTCGTTTATAAGATAGGTCATTATTACAATAGATTTGTTAAATTTGAATGCAATGATAGATATCATTGTATACGAATAACGATTCTGAACGGAGTCAATATGTTTGTCTAAAATGTGAATATAATAATACACTATTTCATATTTAAATTGAATTATAATGCAATTTCGTAAAAATTTAAATTTAAAACAGTCATAAAATTTTTCCTCTTAAGTCTGGTAGAAATTTTTTTATACATTTTTGAATATTAGCTTATGGAAAAACTAGTGTTGAAATTTTGAACCTTAAGTATAAACAGAAAATTTTTTATGAATTTTTATCTACAAAATAACTTGTAAATTATCGTGATTTTGACACATTTTATACAAATTTGAGCTTTATGAGCTTATAAAAAAAATTTGAGTGAAACGATCACCGATATTTTCTAATGAAGATAAGTTCAGCTTATTATAAACCTTGTATTAAATTTTCGAAAGTTTTCGGCTAGCTAATTAAATTTTACAGGTGTTCAAAAAAAAAAATTTACAAAAGTCGAAAATTTAAATTGTCTATAAATAAGTCAAAATATGTCAAAATATTTTGAAAACTTAACCACGTATAGATAACACCAATATAAAGATTTGGTGAAAATTTTAAGTTGTTGCGGTTTTTCGTTTTTGAGTTAGAGCATTTTAAAAAAATGTAGTTTGTAAAAACGTGATTTTGTGTTAAATTTCCCGTTTTTTCGTAATTTTTTATATCGTTTTTTTTCAATTTTTTCAAAAAGTATTAAAAAAGTTGTATTTTTGACTTGCACAAGTACCATCTACATTCACTTTTCTTTCAGAAAAGTTGCTGTTTAAGCAAATCGAATTATTTTTATTGCAAAAAAAGTTGTCGTCAGATACAAAAAAAAATACACTCGTCATTGTAAAATCAATAGATTCCATCACTCCGTTCAGAATCTAAAATATGTCAATCAAAATTATGACCAACAAATAATACAAATTTACATTTACTATCATAATTTCGATGCAATAAAATCGAAAAAATATTATTATATTTATCAATTTGCTTTATGATATTATGTCCTTTGAGTTATATATTCATTTGTCATTGGTATCTGAAGTTACGAGTCTTTTCAATATTATTCTTACCTTGTCTGACTGGGGACATGCAATTTAGCGGTAGCCACATGTAAATATTAATAAAAATAAAAATGTGAATAGCAATACAGAATCAATACAATACCGAGCGCCAAATTAATTTTTTTTACTTTTTGAATGAAAATATGTAACAATAATCTCGTTTATTTTGAAAATTATTCATTTTAATAAACACCTTCACTCTATACTCTGTAGCCTATAGAACTATACAACTCAGGTTATTCACTTTGCGTTGACGGAGAAGTAAATAAAATACTAAAATAACATTTTATTATTTTAAAATTTATTTTTCATGGAATATTTATGTGTCTATTGAATATCATTTTTAATAAATATTAAAAAGAAGATACTGATTACTTTTCAATGGTATTTATTTTATCCTTTTATCTTACATTTATTAATATGTATTCAGGATAATAATTAGAATAATACTCTCTACAATATTCTGATTTAGTTATATTTTATTTAAAATTAAGTTTATTTACGAGCAATACTAGAAAATTAATTAAAACAAAATACTGAAGCAAAAATTCCAGGGTTTATTCTAACCAAATTTTTAATATTTAATATGTAAAATTTTAGTATTCTGATACTGATGTCTTAGTAAGTATAACTAATGGAAATTAGAGAGTGAATATTATAAATTTGAATTTTAGTTTTTATATTAATTAAGAAATGGGAAAAGATAAATGTTTAAAAGCATAATGAAAAATGTTCAAATTATAAATGAAATCTTCAATATTTTCTGAACACTTTACCAGCTATTTTGAAAATAAAATTAACACCAATACTTTAACAAATAAAAAGACCACTAGAATTGGTATTTTTATGATGTAAGAAGCTTCGCAAATATGTCTAAGCTTATATTATCAGAGAAATATGCAATGTTTACACCCGTTAAAATTAATTTAAGATGTAAACCTATTTCATAAAATTCCCGATTATTCAAAATAAACACAAATAAAATAATGTTATATTTTGTCTGTAGGAAGGTTTTGTGGAAGTAGTCGTATCCCAAATCCTATAGTAACGGGCAATAGCAGAATGCTGATCAGTTTCATGATATCCGATAAAGGCACGAAATACCAAGGATTTACAGCGAGTTATGAAGGTTAGTAAATTTATTACAACATAATATTATAGACAAAGCTCTCTATTTAGAGCAAAGTTTGAATTATTTTATCATTTTTAAATCGTAATTCGTAGTTATGAGAATTGTTAAAATAGTTTTATCATCGATATTTTATGTAAAACATATGTTATGAATAATCATTACATTTCGAGGCACACCTGTGGAGGCTTCACGACACAGCGGTTCAGAATCGCTTGCTTTTATACATACAAAAGATTTTACTCAACATTTCAATACCGAACAATCTTTGGAAAACGAAAAATAAAAATAGTAAATTAAATTTTTAAGTGACGTAATTCATAAAAGTTTGTATGTCAAATTGATGAAATATGAACTCAATACTATATGTATTTATTTTAAAAATGAAATAAAAATTTGTCATGAAATTAAGTAAAAAACTATTTTTTTCAATTAAATGGTTTATATTAAATGAACCAATTGTTCGCGTTAAATTGGCGGTGAGCCACAAAGAAGTTGTGATCAAAATAATAATATTTATAATTTTTAGCTGTTTGCGGAGGAGAAATTATGGTGACGGACGAGCCGGGGCACTTGGAATCGCCCAATTTTCCAGACGATTATTTACCGAACAAAGAGTGCGTTTGGAAACTAACAGCTCCAGAAGGATACCAAGTTGGATTAAAGTTCACCGTATTTGAGGTATATTATGAACTTTTTTTGTTTTTTTTTGTAAAACGAATTAATTTTTATCCAAGTGCTATTGGCATGCCCTAATTGTCCATCCACGATAAAAATAAACAAATGCTGCAAACTGTTTTTGTTTATGCTCTACTGTCACAGCGTTTAAAAGTTATTCTTTATTTCATTTTTTAAAAAATTGTTACATTTTATTATCAAATCAAAATCTTCTTACGTGCGCCCGGCATGGTAATTTCCTTTAATAATGTTTCTGCTTACATAATAATCGATGAAGACATTCCCCGTCTTATAAATGTTTTATTCAGTCTTAATTATTTATTATAGATAGCGAATTAATAATTAATTAAACTTTCTGCCAATTGACTAATGAATCTAATTAAAGAAGATTTGATCGAAAAAAAAGGAAAAAACATTGAAATCACTAGCAAAAAATTTATTTTATATCAACATCTGTTTTCGGAAATTGTAAATTCTACAAACTTTCCGTTTACCATTGGCGTTTAAGAAAAAGATAACAATAAATTGTTACCTATTTTTTTTTTTTTTTTGTTGCTTTCCAATAGTGATTCTAATTTTATTTTAACTGTTCTGATAATTGTTTAATAATCATTTATCTATGATTTTCCATCTGTGGAACTATACAAACCGTGACTATACAAAAAAAAAAAAAATTCAAATTACAAACCATGTAACGATAAATCTTATCATCGGTGTATTCTAACTTTAGCTCAATTTGTTAAATATACTGTAGCTCTAGAAAGTCATGTGAATTATTATAATATAGTACCTAATATAAAATATATTAGTTATAAATTTTCCACGTTAAGTAATATTATACTACATTTGTGATTTGATTATGTCGATGTCGATAATATGACGATCATTTACGACGATGAACCGTTTATTATCTGTTGTTGGTAAATACTTAAGTAATCATATTATTTACAGATTGAAAACCACGACAATTGCTTCTACGATTACGTAGAGATCAGAAACGGGCACTCAGCCGACAGCCCTTTGATTAGCAAGTACTGTGGATATAAACTACCTCTAGACGTCCATTCTACCACAAACAAACTATATGTCAAATTCTTGTCCGACAGCTCCGTGCAGAAAGCTGGGTTTTCCGCTACATTTATGAAAGGTACGTTGAATAAAATATATAATTTAATACAATATTTTTGCAGCCAGATTTATACTATGTTTCATTCTCTCTCTCTCTTTTTTTTTTTTTTTTTTGCTCAAAATGAATTGTAAATAATCAGATTGCCCCTCCCTCCCCAAAAAAATAGTATAAATACTAAATATATATTATACAATATATCACATACTGTGTAATATAATATTATATATATAATATATATATTGTATAATAATACTGTGTATTATTTAAATTTTAAATATTGTTGAATATATAATATACATCTCATTTAAAAAATATTTATATTCTATTCCGTACATTCCAGACTCACTATTTCAATAAAGATTTTCTCTTATCGACTACAAGTGGTTTACACAATACCTATTGTGTAACCTATATTTGATAATTTTTAAGTAATAACAACCGACTCAATTGACAAATAATAATGTAACAATTTATACTTCAAAAATTTGTTTTGCAGTCTAAAATAATGTGACCATATAAAATATTATTGTTCAATATGGATAATACAGATAACTGAGATAAAATAAAAATAGTAAGATTTTAGTTTGTTTGGTTTCAAGAACATTTTAAGACTCAAAATTATTTTGACAGAGATTAATCTTCAAAGTTTGTTGTTTCTATACCCTATATTATTCAAGTTTTTATCATTAATACGCAAATGTCAGTGTATCTATTTATTATTTTAATAATTCCTTTTAGAAGTATATTAATTAAGGAAAAATAAACGACAAATTTCAATTAATATGCATAATAAATTAATTTTAAACATTATTTTATAAGTCAGAATGTAATATTTTACACATAGTTCATATATTTAATTTATGTCAAGTTTGAAACAAAGGAAAATTATTGAGTTAAGTCAGCTTAATAACTATCACTAACTTTTATTTTGAATTAATTAACCTTAAATCTATAATCAATAACAGAACTTTAAATATCTGGTATTTGTTAAAATATAAAATAATAATGTCACATTTGTTGATGTTTACATCTAATCAATACGTATTTTTATACTTGACATTTTAGAGATACACACTTCGTAGGTAATATTATATTATTATAACTCAAAAAATACTTTATTGTAATATATTTTTTGTCAATTTGTAAACTACCAGGATTGGTTAAGACCTTATAGTGGTTTGCATTTTGTATTGGTAGGTTAACAAAAAGTAGACAAAGAATTACGACGAAAATAATGTGAACATAATATGTAATCAATTATTAACATCCTTATTGAAAATAAAATAACAAGATGCATCTTATAGGTTAGAACTGAGAATTATCGTTTTATTTTTTATCATTTACAATAAAACGTGATATATTAAGTTGATGTTAAACAATAGGAATAGTTTTCATTCATCAGTAAATAAATTATACAAAGTTAAACAAAAAGAGAAAAAAAATCAATGACTGCATAATATATTTTATAAACTGCATTGTACTAAAAAAAAAAAACATTTCAAAACTGTTAACAAAAAAATGTAATTAAAAAAAAAACCGAATAAAACATGAAAGAAAATGTTTGTTACTAAAATATATCTGACCGAAAAAAATCCGTCTGCAAGGTTTGTGAGTTATGCTTGTAACCTAAAAAACGATCGTATACACATTACACGATCATGTGTAACGTGTATCTACGGTTTATTTTCATCACGAAAATGAGTATACGCATAACATCGTGTTGTTTTTAATATTGTTTGAACGTTTTATGTCATAAGTATTAAATACACATGTACCTATATAATGTATATAACATTTTGGTTCATTTTATTTTACAGAGTACGACGAATGCACTTCGGTAGACCACGGGTGTGAGCAGTTCTGCATTAATACGTTGGGCGGATACGATTGCGCATGTAAAGTGGGTTTTGAACTTCACTCTGACAACAAACACTGCGAAGGTATATCCTCGAGTTTTTATTTTATTAATTATTTATTTATTTTTATTTCTTGTAAACACGAATTCCGATTCGTAGTAAACGTTGGTGGCTTTGGCTTCGTGTGGTAAACAAATTGCTGTGATATTAATACATATATTTACGTAGGTATGTCGTGCACATTGCACCTACGCGATTACATATTTTCATTTCCATTTCAATACTGAATAATGATGATCTGTTTTATCGCTTTTCGTTTTCATCCATCATTATACTGTTTGCCGCAGTATAGAAATTAATAATGCGCACTCCAATACCACCGCCGTCACGCGCACAATACTCATATATCGAAATGGTAGACTTCAAATTCCCAACAAAGCGAAGAATGTATTGATCTCAAAATGATGTTTTATTTTTCTGCGATCAAACTTCTCGGCATTCAACCTACACCAAACGTCCAATACGGAATCTAACACGATAGGAAATCCTTGGTCATTAATTTTTCGATTTTTTTTTCATTAATTTATTTTCTTGCCTAAATCATTATTTTTCTGATAAATTGAACAATTTTGTAGCATTTAACGTTTAAACATTTTGTGCAAGGCTTTTATTTTAAATCTTCTGGGCGTAGTTCTCGATGAAAAACATTTAGATAAGACTGGAGCCTAATTTCGTGTTTTAATATTTCTTATATCTACACACCCGAGCGCATAAAATTATTTTATTACGTAATAAATTGCTGAGCGATAATATATTATTGTCTGTCAAAAAGGTTGGGTAATATGTATTCAGAGGCCTTTTTTCAGAATCGTTTTTTTTTAACTCTACGGTCGTTCCGATTGGCCAAAAATTGTCATAAAACTCGAAAAAGAGATTTGATTTATTCCTATGAACCTAACTAACCCTTTGTAGCTGTATTTCATTTACCGTGCGCTTGCACAGCCTGCTGCAACTGATATCAGATACATACGTGATACGTGAATCGTTCGACTATATGCGTTACGAATGCTTAACTTAGCGATGAATCAATTGAAAAATATTGTCGGGACCCATGATGCCCTTTTTTATTGTGCGTACGTGAATATGTCGACGAGGTGACGGACGACATCCGAGAATACGGGAGAAATCGTGATATAATAATGCTGTACATAATGTCGTTTCGTGATGTAGTTATGTAAAATGTAGTAAACATTCGCTAAAAACTATATCTATCTGTATTTTCATTTACCTATTGTTAACCAAACCAAGTTTCGTTAATTAGTTTAATATTTTAGAAAATACGAACATATTCTATGAATATTTTATTATATTAAACGTGATTGAACATGTAAACAAAGTAGTTGGTGGCTGGTCGTGTAGTACACTTGAAAGTTGCTTACGCCAGCATGCCACCACCCCTTAAACTATTCTGTATTATAATTAAAAATTCTAAATTACCGTCTCATATATGAAACTTGTAAGGGAATTTAAACCGCTTATTAGTTATTACTAAAAAGTATTAAGTATAAAATAATACCAGAAACAAAATGTAATGTGTGTTATGTTTTAAGATTTTACATGGTCCCCGTGACCTGTTGGCTGTTACAATTTAATTTCTCATCCATCGTTTAACTATTAGATTAATAATAAATTTTATGATGATGTTGCAACGAAACTTTTCCCTTAATCAAGTTACTCGTATTAATTATATGTTCGTTTCATTATATTTACATTTTGTTTCAATATAGGACAAATAGTACATTTCTCTGTAAAACAAAATAAGATTTTACAATAATATTGAACCCGATCACGGCTTATATTGAATTTCAATTTGTTTGTTCGAAATATCCCTATTAAGTTGTTGAGCTAAAAGTACGTATTCAACGATCATGCGGCTTATATCGCACGCCGAGCCACTAATTGTACAGCAACGTAACCGTCGTCGTCGCTACCAGCCTCGCGTTCATTCAGTGGGACTGGCGTTCGGGTTATGCAATATAACGGCTTACGCGCGTAGGACGTTCGGGCGACGGATTCGATTAAAATTCGGGCGCGCCAGCCCTTGGCACCGAGCTACATCCGGTGCCGATCATGCCAATGTATTCCGTTCATTTTTCATATTTTATAATAATGTTGGGCGTCCACTACGCACCGGAACAACGCACGTCCGACCGTCAATAATGCGACCGTAAACAAAAGGATGGTAATAAATTATTAATCTTTAAGGCCGCCGACAACACAGTGGTGGGAGGAGGGACACGCGTCATGTAAACTTGAAAATACTACACGACAGCGTTTAATTATTCACTCCGATTCCGGTTGAAATTCTCATCTTCTCCGGACAGAAACAGCGGCGTAAGGAAACTAATTTACTTTAATAGCAAACATAGGCCATTTGTGGTGACGCGAAAACCTGGATTCTTTCTTCCTACTTTATATAATGTTATTATTATTATACAGCCGTTTCGCAGTTTCGGTTGATATCGATTATCATATTGTTCTCTTGAACAGTGCGAATAATATGCGTTTATAAAAAACACTCGCGAGTCTCTTTGCAAACTAAACAAGAAGTTTTCAGAATTTTTATTTGTAATTTTCCGGATTAGATCAATGTGATACCCATACGCGTTCAAATACATTTCTTAGTATATAGTGTGTTTATTTGATTTACCATCCAACGCGGCTGAGGTGTATGTAGCGAATTTGTTTGGCTCGAACCAAGTCGATTACTTAAATCACTATAGGTTTCATTCGTTACTTTAATCATTTCTCTTGAATCGTGTTAAAAAATATAAACACCGTTTGATTACTCGCACGGCATTCGAGTTTGATATATTATTACGATACTTGCCCGGCAAAATAAAGTGCTCGTACCAAAATCCGGATTCAAAACAAACTTCTCGAATCGTTTATTTACTATTCAATGAATTATGTACGAGATTCTCGAGTTGAAATTCTAACCGTGCGTGCTATCTTCATCATTAATACGTTTAATTATCATGTCGTCGCGGGCGACCCGTCGTAATCCCGAATCTTGCTCGCGGTGAAACGCATTTCCGTCAACGTTTGTTGCGAGGCGATCGGTAACCGTCAGCTCGGTGGCGTACGGATCACACCCGTGTATTATTTATACACATGGGTCGTTTCATTAGACATTCGTAATAAATGTGTACAAGACTATTTTTTCTCGAATAAAAAATGTTTGTATACGTAACAAGACAATCACTTAAAGGATGTGTAACAAACCGGACAGAGACGAATACTGTAAGAGTTTTGAGCGGAGAATACATATTTTTTTCCCCGTTGCCTTAAAAAAAAAAAAAAAAAAAATGGAACCCGTGTTTTGACCGTTTTAATTAATTTACTCATTAAGTATAAAATTAAACAATACTTTATTGTATATTGAAATATTAGCTTCATATAGTAGCTGAATTTTAAAAAAATTGCATGAAAATTGTCGTTTTATTTATTCATTTTATATTTTCTTCCTATCAATTTTACTCAATTTTAACTATGGTACCAAAATTAAATAAATAACTTTTTCATACATTGGATAGTTCAATATTTGTTTAAAATTGTTCAATGTTTTATAATTATTTACATTTTGCCATGATCATTTAGACTTTCCAAATGTTTATTATGCCTAGTACCATATATAATATATGCTCTACTTTAAATTATCAACTTTTAATGGAATACCTGTGTCATTGAAATGTATTTACTGTATGTTTTCTGTTTATATTATATTTTTAAAAATACACGGCTTGGGAATGTATTGTAAATAATCGTATAAAATAAAATAAAATACAACTAAAATTATTAAATTAATGAACCCATGATTAATAGGTGTAGCCGTGTACACTTTTTTGTCATTTATTGTTTAATACTTTATTTTTTGGATAATTATATTGTTTATTATTTTGTTTAGTTCGTTAAAAATACTTGGAACTCTCAATAGTTCAGTTAACTAAAATTAAATTTATAAACTCCGACAGTACATGTACTGTACATTGTAAATCGTCATGAAAGTATAGTTATTATTAATATTAATACCTATATTGGTTTTGTATTTTTATAATGTTTCAGACGCTTGCGGCGGTATAATCGAAGCTACTAATGGCACAATAACAAGTCCATCGTTTCCAGATCTATATCCCGGTAATAAGAGTTGTGTATGGGAAATAATTGCACCGACTCAGTTTAAAATCACGTTGAACTTTACACATTTCGATCTGGAAGGAAACAATGTAAGTCAAACGTAACGCTAATTACTCGAAAAATCGTTTTTGTTATACTTTGGTTTTATTTTTCAGTTGCATCAGGTGAGTGGAAGGAATCGTGAAATATAAAAAAAAAAAACGGTTTGATCTACATGAACGTCAGTTATAATAATTGTTTTTCGCTTGACTAAAACGTATTCTGCTTTTTTTCTTTAGGCTGAATGCGAATATGACCGCGTGGAAGTGTATAGCAGAATTGGATCTGATAAACTCCGGAAACACGGTATGTATTGTGGCCAGGAGGCACCGTCCATGATCACTTCGGAAGCGAACTCACTGCGGGTGGAATTTGAATCTGACAGCTCGGTGCATAAGACGGGATTCGCTGCAGTTTTCTTTATCGGTAAGAGGATCGGTTTAATAGCCACGTAGATCCATTATAAGATATTTCGTGTATAAATTGAGTGTTAATAATACTGTGAACAGTGTTGAGATAATATAATATTAAATTAAAGTTTGAACAATATTTTCAATTTAAGAAATTAATTGACAAGTGTACTAATCATTAATACATTTAGTTATACAATAATAAATTCGATCAACTACAAAGAATTTCTCTAATTCCTTAAGAAGAAACAATACATTTAATTTTTATTGTTTTCTCGGTATAAATGTTTTGAAGATAACGGTTTTCGTCTCAGGTAACCTTATGCGTAGAATAAAAACCGTACAAAAAGATAGAATAATAACCCTTATAATGTACCCTTAAGGAAATGTCATATTTTTGACAAAACAAGATAGAAGATGGAAAACTATTATTTCTAGACGAACATTTATTTCAATAAGTTTCAATTATTTAGAGTCAGTGATGGTACCTATAGGAATGTTTGCACGCGATTATAATTCTTATATATACCAATAACGACCTATACGAGACTTCTTTTAACAATTCACTGAAAAATTTCCAAGTCCAATACAATCGGTATATTTGACGACAAACCGCTGTCCCCCCCCCCTCGAATCATGTTTCATATATTACTTTTAACTTCTGCATCGCGGAACGTTGTTTTCGCAGATATGGACGAGTGCGCCGTCAACAACGGTGGCTGTCAACACGAGTGCAAAAACACGCCCGGATCGTACGAGTGCACGTGCAACAACGGGTTCACGTTGCACGAGAACAAACACGACTGCAAGGAAGGCGGTTGCAAGCACGAGATTTCGGCGCCACACGGCGAGATCAGTAGCCCCAACTACCCGGACTCGTACCCCGGCCGGAAGGATTGTGTCTGGCATTTCACCACCACTCCGGGTCACAGGATCAAAGTGGTAACGGCCTTTGTTAGATTAATCATTTCACGCATTAACGGAACGACAAACCGACAAAATATTAACGATGATAATAATTGTCTACCATAATATCATATAAGATTTAACGTATTACTTCGTTGCGCTCTGTGTGTTTTACGCGTTCGTCTTTGTTTGTTCCGCGTAGCTCTTCGACACCTTCGAAATGGAACCGCACCAAGAATGCGCTTATGATCACATCACGTTCTACGACGGCCCCACGCCTGATTCTCAGACTCTGGGACGGTTTTGCGGCTCGAAAACGCCTCATCCAATCGTGTCTTCGTCCAATCAACTCTACTTGGCATTCAAAAGTGACGCTTCGGTACAACGCAAGGGATTTTCGGCCACGCACAGCACAGGTACTGTATTTTCATGCTAGGAAATGCAGTTGTATTTCCCAACGCTTATGATAAGCATAATAATATAAAGCATAAATTATAATAATATAATATAAAACTCATGGCGCAATCTGGTAGTGTGGTAGGAAATAACTTTCATTTCCGTGGCTCTCGCTGACTGTTCATTTATTAAAAAATAAAGTTTAAAATTGTACTATGTGGAAAGTGGATGGATTAATAAATAAGAGTTATCTCCCGGCTCGGACAAGTCTGACAAGCTTTTGGTTATACTGTTCATTGTAAAAGAAACGTAACATTTTACGTGTTTGTTTTATTGCTGAATATTAACGATAGTAATAACGCCAATTAATTAATATATAAATAAATATATTAATATATATTAATATTAACTTAATCATGTATTTTAACTTATATTTTAATTATGTAATTGCTGTGCTATAATGTTCTTGAAAATAAAAGCACTTTAATAATAAAAAAAAAAATAAAATAAATAACGCTAATGTGTTGAAAAAAAAAATAGAATAATTAATCAACAAATGGTTTTAGAAAATACACTTGATGATTGGTTTATTATTGTATATCATCAAACAACAATCTTATAGATTTTGAAGTTGCTTGTAGGCATTTAATATTTTAATTTAAAAATTGCATAGCTTTTTCATAAAATAAAAACGAAAAAAATGCCTCAAATATATTGAATACAATAATTTTTAGATATGAAAACGTAATTTTTGAACAAAGTGGTAAAAAAAATGTTGGTTTTTAATTATAAATATTATCTACTAACACCATGTAGTTTAATAAATATTCAAATACTTTACTCTCCTCACGGTTAGCGTCCAAGTTGCGTTTGTGACATTACTGTTCTTATCACACGACTAATAATTCATTCTGATCTCGTTTCCCATATAGTTTGTGGTGGCAGGCTGATAGCTACTAACAACGTGAAACACTTCTACTCGCATTCCAACTACGGGGATTTGAACTACGACAGCGACGCCACTTGTGAATGGACCATCGAAGCCAAAGCCAATATGAACGTGCACCTGACATTTTTGACGTTCGAACTGGAAGAGGAAAAGGATTGCATGTACGATTATGTGGAGGTATGGAGTGGTTTGGACACGAGCGGACCATTTTTCGGCAAATTTTGCGGACCCACCGTAAGTATACAAAAATAAAATCAAACCCCATTCAATCGTCGACCGTATCACTATTACAATGATTATACTGTAATATCGTCGTTTTACGTTTTTTTTTTTTTTTTTTTGTTTTATTCATGCTTTAGAACCCAACTGATGTGATATCTATGAACGACGCACTCTTGCTCAGATTTAAGACGGACAGCACGATCGTGAGCAAAGGATTTTCCGCTTCGTACGTAGCCGTGGAGTCAACGAGCTCTAGCGTGGAGTATTCGTCGCAAATTGACGAGGATTACATTAGCCTTGCGGTCCTGAAGAGCAAGGACAAGGATAAGGACAAAAACAAAAAGAAGAAATCCCCCGGAAAGACTAAAATTAAAACTGATAATGACGAATACAATGACCAAGATAATGGTGATGACGATGACAATGCCGAAGAAGACATACCCGGAGCCAAAAGTCCGAGGTACCGCGATCCGTCAACGACGGACGATTAAACGACGAAAGAAAAATTAAATTAGTTTAATAGCGATTTTTGAATTATACCCCTACTAAACGGCTCCCTCCCCACCGAATACATATTATAATATTATGATCATCATCTGTAACGGGTTCGATATTTTATTCTTCGATAGAGTCGTTACTCACGGCCATATTATACATAGGACTACTCTTTATGATATTATCCATATCATACGTGCCAAAACTAGAAAATGTTTATTGTTGTTTTAATAAGGTTGTATCGAATAATAATATATTCATGCACATTGACGGGACAACGCGATCTGTACATAATGTGTTTACGTCGTCGTGTATTTTTGTCATGTGATTTTCGCGTTCCGTGATCTCATATCATGCGCACCGCGAAATCTCTATAATATTATTACTATTGTTATAACTATTTACACTATAATATTAGACCCTCTCCAAAACACTTATAAGTACGACTACTTCGCGCACAATACTACATAACGTAACGATATTTAATAAATAATATTTACTTTGTCCGATCCGTTGTCGACGAATTGTTTTTACCCATTTGTATTTGTATTTTTTGTGTTCTCGTCTTACCAGTATTTTCAAAACGTTTACGTATCGATATGATAACGCCGATAGAGTATTACACGTTTGAATATTACTTGGTCGATTCTTCTTTGGGGAGAAGCTCAACAATATATTGAGTGAAAAGCATTCGGATAGGTAAATTATGTTAACGACGGTTATGGAAAACATAATAATGTTATAAGTGCATGACGCGTCGAGTTTCCTCCACGGCCCCGTATAGGAATTGTACGTCGTTATTTGTTTGATTGTATTTAAAATCCAAGCGTGTTTTATTTTGATATTATTATTGTACCTATTATTATTATTATTATTATCATTATTATTATTATTATTATTTTTAATTATTATTATAACACAAACGAGAATATCGAATCGTTGATAACCAATAAAAAAAGGATAAAATTGAGTTTTAAACATAAACATTACATTTTGTGCGTGTATTTATATATAATATAATTAAAATTATCTAGATATTTTTTTCCAGAATCTGACGTTGATTAAAAGGCCAAGAAATGTATGCTTTCGTGAAGTATACGCGCGGCGTCTTGTGTACACAACAAGTAAATTCGATATTATATTTTCTTTGTAATTTAGTTATGATTTTGCGCGTGGAATACGATTAATCGTAAATTTCTTTTAAATATAGTCCGTTGAATATTATTTATTATTAGATCCCTTGGAAATGTATGTGTGCTTTGAATTTCCCGGTTAAGTTTAGATATGAGGTCTGATAACGAAAACGTTGGTCAGGTGGAATCCAAAGTCCAAAACAAAGAATAAAGGATTATAAAATAACTATATCTAATATGTAGTTCGTTTTTTCGTGCGGTTTTTACATTCAGCTCCTCGTTTGAGTTTTTGATTTCAAACCCCGGGGAGCTTTAGTGACCATACGCGTATGAATTGACATGATTGCATTGTTCTGGTGTTCGAAAATGTTGCATTGTCTAATTATTAAGGGACAACAGCCCCACGGCCGTATAATATATGCTCATTTCGTTTATGGAACGCTTTTATACTGCACTATAGGCGATTTGAAGTATTTACATTAGACCGGAATAGGGGTCGTAGAATGTGGTGTAAAGACCGATTAAACATACACACACACGCACTCGACTGCAACTATAATTTAGGTGTACGATAACAACTATGCGTCTCAAGTTCAATTATTTCCGTGTAGCATATAGTCGATGCGACAACAATCGTAATAAGTTATAACATTTATATCGATGAACCGAGCTAACTTTGTAGCCGATCATTTACCAATCGCTTGGTCAACCGTGTTGTTGTATGAATAATGTAATAATGTATTATTTATTGTGTTGTATTATAATATATTATCGCCTATAGTAAAATACCATCTGTTATGCATGCTATTTATATTAACTAATGTTTACCTAATCTCGCTTGAATGGCATGTTTTATCAATGCACGCACTTTAAACGTTATTGTTTTATTTGAAAAATGTGGACATTTTATAATTGATAACGGATATCATGCATAATTAAATTCTAAATCTCCGAAGGCGAACAGTGTATTTTTAAAACTGTTTTTTTGTTTTATCATTCCTCCGTTTGCATTGATTAGAATAAGAAAAAAAACTACACTAGGATTCATAGTAATTTGTAGCTAGGTACTTATAAGAGTTTTCGCAGGTAAGCATATCAAGCATTAAAAATATGAAATTTGTTGTCTATCGGTAAGGTCGTTGATATATTATACAGTGTAAAAAATCATTAAAACATGTACCTATGCTCCTGGCTACAGAATAAAGAAAATTTTAATCAATTAATTTCTAGACTTTGCGTTATGGAAATAGTTTAGAATTTGTTACCATGTCATCGAATGATATATGATAAAATCATGAATCATGAACTCATGACTATTTTATGGTACGTAATACGCATTGCGATTTAATATTAATTAATATTACAACGACACCTCAAAAACATATTAAAGGTACATGTTACATACTTGATTCAATGTTTTTTCCGTGCAGCAGATAATAATCCGTCTACTTTTTTTGTTTTTTTTTTCGCATTATATCACGATTGAGGATAATATTCTTGATTACTTGTTTAATATTGTTTAATGTTTTTATAATTTTATAAACATAAACAATTATGTTCCAGCTGTTAAGTATGTCCAATATAGTTAGTTGCGTAATAAAATATACTTTATATTTTAGTTGCTCAATAGTTAACAAATGCGCATAACTGTATAACAGTAATATTATTTGTCAATTGTTTTGTATATACTAGCCCGTATATTAAAAAATGCCAAAACATGAGTATTGAATACGTAGATGATATATACAATTATACTAACTAATATTACGAATGAGTAATATTAGGTACCAATATAAAAATATTTTATTTACAAATTTACAAATGTCCAATTCATTCAAGTTTCTACGCATAAGCATAATACGCAAATATTTGTTGAAGCGTGTTGTTTGTAAACATACAAGTTTGCAAATTCTTTATAAATTATAAATGGACTATAATATAGTTTAGAAACCGGTACGGGAATTCCGTAGGCTCGTAGAGTGATTTCCCTTACTTGTTTCGTTAATGCACGTATATTGCATATATTGCATCTGTTAAAATAGCTTGTGCAAGGACAACAACTTGTAATCATAGTACTCGATAGATTTTCAAGTAATTTCAGCCCTATTTTATATTGTGTTTTCTTGTTCAAACACATTTGCCTATATTACCTTAAACGTTTATATGTGGAAAATTCTATATATTTGTTCCGTTCATCGAATTTGACTCACCTGCACATACGTGTTCTGCAGTTTGCATGTACTTTTGTTCAAACCAAAAACAAAAGATCGTGTTTATGAACCGAATCCCGATCGCCTAAACTAAAATCCCCAATTCAGCGGTGATGGTTTGAAAATTTTTTTAAAAGTGATTATTTATTTTCCCGTCGCCACGATCTCAAGTGTAAATGATTCTGATTTATAGACGTTTGCGAAATCAGTATATGCAACGATGTCAACCGGAAGAACGACGAAAAAAAGAAAACCGCACCAGCACAACATATAATAATAATATATTATATCTTAAATGAAATAAGTGATGGGGAAAATTCGGGATTTTCCTGAGTTTAAAGATTTTTCAAATACAATTTCGTTGATACACCGATTTCAGATATGATGAAACTTCTAAGTAGGACTATCTACGCATGAATTATTGTCGTGTCATCATTACGGCGCATTTGTTTTGTTTGCGATTAACTAAAATTAAATACGAGTGTACCTATGTATTATTTGTACAGCTCAAAAAAACATAACTAGCAACGACCCATAATAAGTGGATTTTTACGTTTCCCGATGGTAATTTAAAGAAAAACTGCAGGGGTTATTCAGTGGTGCAACTAAGATTTTTGGGGCCCCATGACAAATTAAATCTAGGGCCCTATTATTTAAGTATTTGTAGACAATTTTTCTTTTTTTATGCTGATACAATTTTTATTTATTATCAGGGAAATAATACTGTGTACATGGATTATATGGTTATATTTTTATAATAATTAATAATACCAAAATTACAAATGTTATGGAGAAGGAATTTTTATGATATTTATATATATTAATAATATTTTTAGAGAGCGTCTGAAATAAATATTGACCCTCACCGCCACAACCAAATATGACACCATCGTCGATCGGGCTATTATTCTCAGAATATTAACAGTATTTATACAATATATAGCAGATGAATTATTAAGTAATGGTTGTAGTAGTATAGTCTATACAACATAATACGAAAATATAATAATATAGAATTATACATGTTATAGTCTTCAACTTGCGGACTGCACGTTACCACACTGTGTCATTATGTAGGTGATTATTATTGTTTTGTATTTATTATCATCGGTATCGCGATCAACTGTGTTCAACGTTTTAATTGCTCAGTTTTGATTTAATTCTTTAGCATTAAAATTACCCTTCCAAGTAACACCTATGATGCCCCCCTCCCCCCGTTCGAGTGATGGGGCCCCGATGCTAGGCATCGCCATCCGCCCCTGGGGTTATCGTATGTGGGCGTTTACAATTGTACATGTCGGGATTTGTACTCTGAAATCCAAAACCCGAATTCGTCAGCCTGATATGCGAAATCATGGAACCGTGTCCCGTCAGTAGGTATATATATTTTGATCGCCACGATTTGGTGCGCTTGTCGGGGTGCTTCGGTATGCCGTCACGTATTTTCGTACTATTACGCTCAAGGTATATTTCATAATAACTAGCAGCTGGTGTAACGCGGTTCCGGTGCAGCGTTACGACGTGATGGCCAAGAACTTTAGATCCGAACCGTCAGCTTGTTTTTATGTCACGTCGGAAAATGGCCGTATAAAAATAAACCAATAGCCGGTTGTGCGTAGGTAATAATATTATAATATCGTTTTAAGAACGGTCAAGCAAAGAATGAATGGTAAATATATGTATATATAATATATATATACTTGTATAATGTCATGTTATGTGTGCTCTGTAAAATATGATACAACATCATGATGTTAAACAAGTGTGCCGCATTGGAAATAATTTTTAAGAAGCAAATAAATCTTACAAACCGCAATACCAAATGCCTTCGTGTTAAAATACAATATACTAGAAACTCTAGGCCAAGGGTTCTCAATTTTTTGACGACTATGCCCCCCTTTCATGATATCGTATACACCATATGTCTGGTCATTATAAGATGTTGGTTATTGGATAAATATAAATAAAACGTCGTCAATTTAGTTTATTTAAAATATTTAATAACGTTTTCATGTATCGAGTATTTTTAAAAAAAATTTACGCTTTCCTTGACATTTTGTCACGCTACCCTATTGGATGGGGGAGGGAGCACCTTTGGTTGAAAATCATTGTTCTAAGGCAGCCGTACTCAACCTTTTTTTATTTGGGCCACACAGGATATTTTAAAATATTACGCAGGCTGCAAGTCGAAATGAACGGAACGGAAATTAAAAAAAAAAAAACTGAAAATACAGATATACGTATTAACACTTGAAAATTTATTACAAAATACGGCCAATTTATTTTATTTAGCAATAAAATAAAATACATTAAAATTGTTATAAATATTGAAAATACCAAACACATAATCATCCTTATCGCAAATGCGTATGATACACTTTGATTGTTTTTTTATACTTATTTTATATTTATATTTTTCTATGAATTCAATGAGTTTTATTTGGACCACATGTGGCCCGCGAGCCGCAGGTTAAGTATCGCTGTTCCAAGGGATACCATATAAAACACCTGCAATACAGCCTTAAACATGTAACAATATTATTGTTCTAAATAGTACAGTTTTCCGTTAAACAGGGTGTAATATTAAATCTGTTTTTTACGTGTCGTCGTTGGTCGTTGTTTCTCTTCGAAATAAAAATATTTAATTAAAACGTGTGTATAAACGTATAATGATACGTACGATCGAACGCAATACCGATGAGGAAAACATGGTCTGAATAATATTTAGTTAGGTTGTTTTGAATCGTTTCAAAATAAATGACATTCATATACATATTATACGACCCGGAAGAATACTAAAATATTCCTTCTCGATTTTATGTAATCGAAAAAGAAAAGTTTCAATGAGTGCTTTATAGTTTGATCGCGTTTATTAATCAAACATTCAAACGTTATTTCTCGCATTCCATAGCGGCACTGTTGCTGAGGTAACGTATTTAAGCAATGAATTGCTAATGAATTATTTAACATCAATCGATTTGGAAACTGGAAATAAAATCACATTTTTCCAAACTTATCCGTTCAAACATAGAACAATTCAAATACCTCACAAAGTTTTATAGATTTGGTCATTTAGGTATAGAGTGATGGTATAAATTATTATATTTGTTTAGTTTGTTAAAATAATAAGTCACGATTACAATTTATTTTTAGTCTACGAGTGGGTTCGTTAAAATAATATGATTCTAAACACATTATATAAATTATCCTAAACTAGTTTTATCCATATTACAACAAGATTTTAAAAGCTTTGAGATAAGATAATTTTTATACGTTTGACGCAACAATTCGATTAGTGCTTACTGCAAGTTTTCAAAAGTAGACTAATCTAATTGTTGCACTGACCTCAATCGACAATCATCACGACGAAGTACTTTGCGCTAAAATGAATCCAATAAAAAGTATTAAGGAACGTGAAACTTTTACTCACGATGGTTATATGTTTGTTTTAGATGCAAATAACCACGATAAAACCAAGGAATTTAGGAGATGTCGAAATAAAGATTTATTCAACCAGGTAGTCACGAGATTAGTGGGATTCTGATAAAAATAATTATCGTATTAATTATATATCTATGGTGATTATTTTAAATTGTGTAACTATTGTATAATAAATAATTTTTATGGAAATCACGTGTGTTATTTTTTGATAGTTCCACTACAGGTATTCTATAAAATAATTATACAATACAATGTACGTAAATATCATTTATATAGCGTGTTTAGAATCATATAATGCTATACAGGCATACAACACGTTTCTAATAAAATTAAAATTAAAGAAAATAAGTCTAAAAAAATTGAATGCACGTTGAAATGGTTTATACCGAAATATCCTACATCGCACAAATCCTCTACATTATAATGTAACAGATATAATGAGTAACTTTAAATTATCATGGGCGGCTAGTATATCAAACTATATACATATTATATACGATACAACAGATACGATTATACTGCAGCGATATAACCAAACGAGCATATTACCCCGATGGATGTGTCATATTTAGGCATAATGAAATTGAGTTCAATATCACAGAAAATAATTAATATGACAATTCATTCTGAAAACGATGTTAGACCTTTTTTTTTCTAATTTAACCCAGAGACCGGAGGGATTTGTTTTTCACACTTCTGCCACCCGGCTTCTCATCGTTTATTCGAAGAAATAACATCGATACGGGGACGACAGACGAGACATCGTATAGGCACATATAGAAAAAAGTATTTAAAAAGGTTGAGACATTTTGTTTATGTAATTTTTTTTAATAACGTCTTCAATATTGATAAATAGTTACTACTTAGGTACAGGTACATACTACATACATGTGCACTTACAAGATGGAATTATAATCAATAATCATTATATAGCCATATTTTGTGTTAGTATTGTTTTGAAATTATTTGAATAATTATAAAAAAAAAAAGATTTGATCATCAGTAAGTTTATGTTTAATAATATAAAATAACCGATAATTATTCGAAAATCTATGTTTGACATTTATTTATATTCGAATGATTATAAAAAAAATCATTGGGATGCATTTTTATTCAACTAAATATTTATTCGAGATTTATTATATATTATTATAGATAATATTATCTAGATAAAATGTTGGCTAACACTGTAATCAATGACTTTTTTTTTGGAAAGTTATGATAGCATTCGTATTTATATTTTTAAATATACTGCTGACAGCTGTGAACAGGCTGTGAAATCATTTTTGGTCCGGTCTGATTTATTTCTCCACGATTATTCCGTTTTGCAACCATTCCGTTGGTTGTTCTGTAGTGTGGATATTACCCCTTGGAGAATCTATTTAGTCGTGCATAACAAAGTTCTTAAACGCTATAACAACGAATCGATTTGGAATAGTTTATAATATTACAGTATATTGTCTTGTCGTGTGTTCGTAATCTGTACATAGGCATCAACAGAACCCAGATATTGGGAATAATGAAATAATTTATTGCTCATATAGGATCCGTGGGGACTACATTTTACCACTCCAAAATGCCATTCCTCAATTAAAACAGTTGTACTTGTACATAAGTTTGCCACAGCTTGCAAATCTGTTTATTATTTAATATTATTATTTGAACAATGGATACACTAACAAATTACTCCGCAAATTTGTTCACAAATATAGCTCTTTAAATTATACGAAAATGTTTATGATGTGTATATTACACTGATACTTGTTTGCACATTTTCCGATTATAATTACTTTTGTGTGCCGAGATCGTTTAAATGTAAATAATCCATTTTAGATTGTAGGTATGTATATGTTTGCGAATAGCTAAAACAACTTTCTCTATGATTTATATTTGTTCTGAATACGAAAAAATATCATTATTTTAAGTAGTGATCTTTAAAATATAATAAAGAACCTTAAAAATCAAATTTTTTCTTTTATATACAAATCAAAAACCAAACATAGATTAATTTTTGAACCTAAACATTAGTACTTAAATGTTGTACAAATAATATTGGTAGGAAGGTAATAAGAAAAATAAAATCATTTATACTACGACGGAAATATTGTTAAATCAACGATACGATTCGTGGTGATTAAATTATTTGTATGGAAAGTATAACGATATATTTTTATACAATGTTTCTGTAACTTTATATTTATTTATTGTATTTTAAGTGTTATCGGTAATCGTCTTTCATCATTAGGAACGGATATTGTAATATGACTTATTATCAGTGGCAGCTCGTGGTAGTTTGATACGGGAGTGCAATTTTTTTTTGAGGGGATAGTAGCCCCATACCACCATCGACCTTTGATGAATATTGAATACTAAATCTATGATTGGCCACACCTGTACAATTTGACTTCGACATCACTGAGGCTTTGACCAACAATAATACTTATAAGTTATATTACTCATAAAATTATATATTTATTTACTAAGATATATTCATAAAAATAAATAATAATAGGTGCATTACTTTTTTATTTTATTTTATTATACGTCAATTTTACATACAAAATCCGGTCTTCTTTTTTTTATTTTAACACATTTATCAATAATATAATAATTAATAATAGTAATATCGCATTGATATGGATAACAAAATATACTTCCAGTCATTACTGTCGGTTTGAATTTCTTTAGCTATTATTAGACGTAGATATGGATTATTGAACTCGTCGCGCTGTTAGTACAAAACTATTTTACAAAATCGCAGGTCGCCGCGCGCCGCCGAAAATGTACGACGAGAATTATCGCACTATAATAATAATAGTCCCACCGCGGTTCATATCAATATAATCATAAAAATATAACCCGTATATTTAGGTAAGATATACACGACCTAATTGTACGACAGAAATCATCGCACATCATAGCTTATACGGCTGCTGCCGACGCGTCGCGACGCTGCTGATAATATGATATTTTATTTTCTATAAGAACCGGTTTTTATATGTGCGATTCACAACGTAGCACACTGCACACATCACGAAATATCGACAGCCGCGTTCTAACTATACACACACATATTTATATATTATGTATGATATTATGATGTATATGAAATAATGAATTCTAATAATATTAAATATCAAATCAGTTATATTAAAGGTATTATATTATTATATTATTTCAAACACTGTCATTTTAGTAAGGGGTGCGATTGCACCATCGCACATAGGCACGAGTCGCCACTGCTTATTATGAGCGATGACCAGAATAGTTTTTAATTTGGTTCGTTTCATGTTTCAGTATTAAGAAAAAAAGAAAAAAAAACAATAAAATTGATGATATTTTACTGTGATTATTCAAGAATGACCTGGGATTAAAATTAAATCAAGGGGTTACTAAATTTGAACACAGGAGTGCTCGAGAGCCTATTGCACCCCCTATAGTCACGCCTTTGCCAGAGTGTGCGTGTACCAAAAGCTTCACGACGATTTACGCGGTGGCGATGGCACGGAAGCAGGCGTTAGGGTTATGCAATATGACGGCTTGCGCGCGTAGAACGTCTCTGGCCGACGACGAATTCGATTGAAGTTTGGGCGCCCCGCAATGGGAATGCAGGACGTACTTTTTGACTTCAAAACGCCTGTGAAGTTGCCGCCCCCTCCCCTCAACTTTGTTCAATCCACTCCAAGTCTATGTCAATATTTTTCAACTTATCTAAAACTGTTTGCAACTCGATTTTTGAAATTTCCCAACTCGATACTTAACAGTTACGAACATTTTTGTGTCGAGGGCTGCCCCCCCCCCACACCATACCGGAACAGCATCAAACCTATGCCAACGTTTAGCAACTTATTCGCACCATGATTTTTGAAATTTGCGACCCGATACTGAAATAGCTACGAACATTTTTATAAGGTTGGCTAGTAAAAATTTCTCTTGCACCTGTAAGTGATAAACAAAATAATTTTTTTTTACCACAGTTTGTTAGTAGATGTAATGGTTAATTTTTTATCATACAAGACGTGGATTCTATCAACAAATGAAATTATAATGGCACAATAGGATGTGCTATTGAATGGAATGGATCTAACCGTAAGTAAATAAATTGATCACCGTTCGCAGGAATAAAATCGTCGCATTTAGGAAATTCACTTTCGAAATGATAGTAAAATATAATAATTACATGAAATGTAATAAAATTTCCAATACAAAGATCATATAAAATATACTATATATATATATGTTTAACAGGATGAATAGATAAAAAAAAAAAAATTTAGTTTGAAAACTGAAGGAGCATCATGTTAATAAAATACAATTTCGGGGTTTCGGGGTAAAACGCAAAAACCCACATACAGGGTTCTTGGAATTTTTAACAGGTCGAAGCAAATTACGCAGTGAAACCAAGATACGTACAAATAAAACTGTAATGATAATCTTTCAAAAAAATTAAAATAGCAACAATACTGATTCTACAATGGGGATCTCGTTTGAACAACATTCGACGAATTTCCAAGATCAGCCTCACTGGAATAACAATTTTAAAAGACATTTTGTTTTTTTTTTGTTTTTTAAAGATAATATAGGAATTCTTTAATAAACCATATTATATTGTTCAAGATGCGTTATATATTTTATAAAAAGTAGGTATGTAGGTAATTATAGTGATATGAAAATGGTTATTCGCATAATATAGCCATTATCCGAGAATTACATAGTTTTTTTTCCGTCTCTGGAACTTGAGTAAATATTTAGAGTTAAGACATTACATAAAGTACGATTTACATACAATTTTCAATCAACTATATTTGTTATTTGACTAAGTGTATTTATTATTAGAAAGTGTGTACTGTGTACAGACTTAAAAATTCAGAATATATTACAGAGTTAAAATTGACTGGGACGATTTTATTTTGTTTTGTTTGCGCTCAGCAACATAAACGAACGGAATAAAGTGTCGATTTACATAAATGTTTTATAATTATGTGTGGTGAATCGGAACCGTGTCAAATAACTGTTTGTCAAATGACGGAGGGGGGAGTGGAAATTTCATGTGATGTCACCGATAATATTTAACTATTATGAACGTAGGATATATTATGTGTCGTAATACCATGTAATTATGAATTCATTTTTTCTATTTCGAATATTTTACAATCTATACTGTATAGTATATTACAGTACATTAAGTATAAACGATTACTTTGAATTATTTCATAGTTAACTTGGATTTTTGACGAAAAAGCATTCACTCCGACGTGAGCTTTAGAGAACTATTTTAGATCTATGTTAGATTAGATTTCTGGGTTGTTGTATCTCTTGATTCTCCTGAAAGAGTTTATGACATACGAACATGGGCGTTTCTGTTGTCTTGAATCTGGTTTCTAAATTTGGTATAGTGACTTTTGGCTGATTTTGTTATTTTGAGACGTAGAGCCCGGTGAAGCTCTGTCGTCTGTATTTATAGAGTATTTATTCAAGACATAATCTTACTATTGTAATATTTTGTTTTGAAACATTTAAATATTCTGTGTATTAGATTTTTTAGGTGAGCCCCTTAATTGTAAATCATAATAATATATCCATATAGAATCACAAAACTGCTATTTTTTTTCCAACATTTTTTTTAATAGTTAAATAACATTTTAGATTTTCAAATTTGAATTTCAAAAATCAAAATAACGGAAAGAACAAAAGTTATTGCAACGCTGGTTACCGAAAGCTAGTATTATATTATATTCAACACGTATAAAAACGAATTATTATTTATTTTTATTGTACTTTGAACGTAAATATCGAACACACGACGGTAAAATCAATAATTGAAATTCATAAACAAACAGGTTAAAATTCCTTATGTTCAAACAAACTTTACCTATAATATTTGTACGTTTACATTTTATTATTATCATCGACTGAAACTTTCAATGTCTGAATTCTTTTAAAATTGCGTAATTTTATTGTACGTACGTTTTTTCTGTGTAGTTACAAAAAAAAAAAAAAATCTCTTGTATAAATAGTAAAAAAACTGATAACAAGTTTTACGTTGTTCTAACGAAATTATTGTTTTACTCAGACTCGACTAAAATATATTATGATTATACAAGTAGTATGTAGTATGTCTACGAGTAGAATATAAGTTCAACAAATATATATATATATATATATATATATATAATACGTAGAACGAGCACTATTACCAGTAAAATAAAATGAAGAATCAGTAATGTTTAAAGTCCGATTACCCCAATAAATTAAAACCGTAACTCATAACATTGAATTTATTTTAAAAATAATTTTATTTAGTTGCGTACCTACAATCTTAATACATTCAATACTTATAGCGATTTTAATCGAAATTTTTCCTTAGTCGTGTTGAAGGAGCAATAATACCCTATTTTAGTTTAATGAAATAAAATAAATGATAATCTTTACTAAAGTTTATAAGTGAGGGATTCAGAGCGGCACTCAGTTTAAAAATGGCTCCGTCACTTCAATACTTCATACGTATACTGTTATATTTATATACGGTATATATAATATTATACCGTTAAAATGTTAAATACTCTATACTGCCTACCTATAAGTGTTTGATCAGACTTGTAATAACTAACTTTTATTATGATACATTATTATTATTACAGCCGAAATACAGGCCCTACCCCAACTAAACTCATTTTCATAAAATTCATACATTAATAACGTTTTCGCACGTCTATTAAGGTTCTCACACACTGCTGCGGTAATCGATACGGTATCGGTACGGTACACTATTTTTACATGTACCGTACCGATACCGTATCGAGTACCACAGCAGTGTATGAGAACCTTTAAGTATTTGCAATTTATTATTGTGTTGAAGTAGGCGAGGAGATTAGGAGCATACTTTTTTCATAATATGCAGGTTCGTCAAGTGTGTTTTGATGAACTTATTCATATGTTTCGTTTGACTTAACTAGATGTTTACCGATTGTAAAGGTAGGGCTGTTTTGGATTTTTACTAAACGTCCCAAGTAATGAATAGAGTTCGTCAGAATTTGTTGTGTGTTCAATAATCATCGTTAGTCTAAAACACACGCACACACATGATATCAACATTTTCTATCTCTCTATAAGAACAATATTTCAGTATTTTTACGACTTTTTTTTTAATTAAAGGGAAATAAAATAATCTTATGACAGTAATTTTACAATGTACCAAACCGTACATAATTTATGAATAATTATTCTTGAATCGCTTGATTAATTCTTTTCAATTATTATACACATCAGCTTTTATCTATTGTACATTCAGATTATACCTACTTAATCGTTTCAACAGATTTTTTTTATGCGTTAAACACTTAAACGTGTGTTATTTATCCGCAAAACATTTTTATCATTTTCTTTTTTCGTCATATATATATTCTCTATTTGCATTTTTGTGCGCGTTGTCACGCGTTGAAACAAAACTACGTGAAAAACTTCGTTCAAAATGAGGAATTATTTTTAACATCTTACATTGATCCTTACAAGGTTATTGTATCGTAACTTGTAGGCAATTCAATAACTAGGATATTTTTAAACAAAATGTCATAATAATATTAATAATGAGGTGCAGTAATTTTATACGTCGATGATCATACAGCAATCGTATAGCAATACAGCTATCATGTTTTCCCATTTTATCGTTTTAACTCTTTGGAAAAACGGATATACACTGCTGAAATGGTGCTCGGTGTAAATTGCTTACAACGACACCATGTTACATTATTTGTTCTTTCCGTGTAACTTGAAATTATTCCCGAACTTGTCTTGCTTTTTATACTAAAACTCTATACTGTACCTACTAATAAATATTATGAGCATAATAGATTATAACATTTATAACTATAATTATTAATTATGAACACAATGACCAGTGTAACCATATCTTGAATGGATTTCGAAATTGCGAAGCGAGTCTTGACTTATATTATTTATAATTTATAAATGTGCATTATCATAATATAATTATACAACGAGTTTACCATTTATTTAATTTGTTAAATCTTTATTGCTATTTTGTTATTTTATTTTTACGTATATACCTACGTATATTATTCTGACTTTGCCAATTTTGTTGTTTATCTTAAAATTAGTCTAAATGTTAAATATGTTGATATATATATATATGACTGACTTTTTTTGGTTGCGGTACAGTATGCATATAATTTGTATATAAGTTCATAATATTGATATCAGTATATTATTAGTATCCACAAACGTTCTTGGGATATAAGACGATTATAATTTTTGCCTTTCAATTTCTTTTTCAACTATATATGTTTTTTCTTTTTTTACAACACGTTAATCGTGAGCAAAAAGTAAACGGAAAACTGTCATGTGTGATACTTTTGTCTACGATGTGACGGCGAGAATTGTTTTTCACGCCGAAACAACCTGCGGCTACCATAATATATTATTGTATCAATTTTTGAAATAACTGCGTATACTCGTAAAAGCGGAGGTAGCTGTATTTCCCGTTAAATCCGATCGTTGATTTCGTTACATAATATTTTATGTAGCGTGATGACTTTTTGATTCAACAACAATATAATCATTATAAATTATAATAATTTATAATCATACAAAATTATAGTGATACTACCTACACATTGTTATTATATTATTACAGGTTTGACATTTTTTAGGAAAATGAGATAAATATAAAATAAAATGAGGAAGTGATCTCAGTGTCATTTTCTATTCATATTATAATATATTACATATTATTATCCGCGATTTCAATTAATATCCATTCGTAGAATAACATTCAGAAAGAAGCCGTTTTATTGTTTTCGTATAATTGCGTGCGCTCGTTATCCATTTTTTTCCGATAATATAATAACAAACATTAATTATATTACATTATATTATATTGTATACTCAATACCATATGCGGTGCATTCGCCGAACGAAATATTACTCATTTACTCCTATTTGTACGCTAATTCATAATAATATCCATGATAAATTATGTATATTACATTGCATAATACGTTACACATTACAATAATGGTGTCTCAGAATGTTATCAAACGTTTAAGTTGCAGCTAGGTCTTTATGTTTATAATGACATGTAATAACAGTAAGTTGTGCTCGGGTTATCGATCGGACGACGAAACAATTAAATCGGAAACCGAGAAATACGTTCGAATACATTTTGCGCAGAATTCAATGACACATAACCATACGCGGATGACGATTTTACGAATATACCGTGATCATCGTTTCGCTGAACGTTCAAATTTCAAACGGATCATCATCATTATCATACCGTTATATTACTGCTGCCCTCCAATCATTGTAACAATAATATGTGCGCCGCAGGGGTGGCTTGGACGTAATTACAAGAGGTGCATGACACACCCAAAGATATGGAGTGGGTATATTTTTTGTACGTTTTTGGAAAACTGTTATTGTTAATACTACTACCATGTCTATGGACTATAATGATATTAATGTATCGTGGTGATAAAATGCTATGGTTCACTGTTAAAACTGTCAACTAATTGTATTATTACAGTCTACAGATGGTGCTATTAAAATATTTTATGAAGAGGACGTGTCACGGAAAAAAAATCACTCGAAAAAATGCCTTTAACAACATGTTTGCGCTTTCCAACAACATGGGTTACCGAGTGGTTTTATCGTAAAAACACCGATGAACAAAGTTGAAAAAGAGAGTTAAATCTGGTTCCGTAAGGACCTCGATTTTTGAAATTTAATTTTAATTCCTAAAAATAACCGTGTAAACGAGTTCGAGGAGTAAGTAGGATTTGCGCACAGGGACCAAAACCCTTGGTAACCCTTTATTCCGCATAAGGCCGTATAATTCAGTTTTTGTTTTTATGGCAAGGAGTCCGTACGTTATGATAATATGGTACGGTTGTAATGAAATAATATTATACTATACTAGTTAGGCATATTGATATTGTGCGTGCACGGCAAACTTACTTGGAAAGTTCCGAGACTGTGCCTACGCGTGCCGAGCGTGCTTCGCGGTGTGATGATCGATCGAAAACCGGATGTGCGGACGCATTATGTTTTGGGTGTGTTGAAATAATTCTGAATGTATTTTTTTCCGTCTCGAGAAAGTAACGAAACAAAACGAAAGAAAAAAAAGAAACTCTTAAAACAGCAGCTGAATTCTGTACGATTTCTGTACTAAACTTCGGTGCGTACGATGATTAATCGTTTTCTGGATAAAACGGACAATACCCACTCACCCGAGTGACCCATGTGCAAGCGTAGCTGTCGACCGAACATCACTGAACCTACACGAAAAACTATATGGCACATTTGACACAATAAGAATACTTTATCATACCTTGTGTATACTGCAGCACGTACCTAAACTTAGTTCATGGCATTGGTGTTGTGTTATGATGTATTATAATATCATGTTCAAATTCTGTTTCTTATTCGGAAACTTAACAGCGCTATTTCTTATCTATTTATCAAATCATGTAGGTTATTTTATTTTATTAATTCATTTAAACGGGCAAAGCCCAATATAATTCTATCTATAAAACATACAACAATTTCATAAAAATACAGATTATATAAATAAAGTGAGATTATACATAAAATGGATATCTATAATAATCAAAGTATAAGATTATTAGGATTTATAGAGTAACATAATTCACATATAATAATTGGTAACTATAACTATAAAAAGATTCAATAGTGTTAAAATTAAACAAATCTACTTGAGTATCATTAGCTAACCTCATCATTCTGTTAATAGGACTATTAATTAAATAATTAGTTCTATGTAATTGTATATAAAAAGTACTAGTTGCTTATATTTAATGTTGTGGAACATAGAAGCTAAGATAATTAGGTAATTCACTCGAATTTATGAAACCAATTACCACTTTCTGAAAGAACTTTAAATCTATTGTATTTCGCCTGGTTGCGAGGCTATTCATATTTAATGTGTTTAGTAAACTGTTCATCAAATCAAGTCATAAATGTACTATGGATGCATGTTTGATAACGTAATCAAAATTTAAAACGCTCTAGTGTTTGTGATAACTCAAAAATAAATTGCTGAAGTGGGGCTTTATATGTATAGTACTAATTCATCAGTACCTGTATTTAAGGTTATCACTTTGGGGGTAAATGAGTTCGAGATCTGAACAGGGTGACTGTATAGCATTAACTATGTATATAAAATCACTTATCTTGATCGGCGTCGATCTTGATTTGCAAGTGATTAGTCACTTAACAGTCAACTGTAATTATCTTGGAGTTGAGGTATGTATTAATAACTGACACAGACACTGATTTAGACGCACGAATATAATAACTCTTCCAAACTCGCACAGAAAAATACTTGATATTTAATAATATGTGAAGAGGTTATTTGTTGTAATAAAATATTAATAGGCTACTAAGTCCGTGTGCACACACTGGCGACTTGCTACAAAGAGTATTGACAATCGCTGTGCATGCAGTCGACTTCAAATTTGTTAGTCCCGTTTAGGGACTCTGTTGGTCCTCTGAGGGAAACTGTGAGACTTTTCTGTGTTGAACTTGGAGATACGGGCCCGGGGTCTTATATAGGGAAAGAATCTGTGGCGGAATCGTACCGTCGCGTCGTTCTATTGTCGGAGGCGGTGGCCTTTGAGGGGTGACCGATTTGGAAGGGACTATTGTGTATCGTAACTTCTGGTTCGGATCGTATTTTCTGTGCACGTGTCGGAAGAGTCGCTGTTTATTACCTAATTAAAGAAAATGTTACTTTATTGGATGATGCACATCATTACATGTTTTATATTACATTTACATGTTACATACAGCACATATCATTTGAATTTTAATTGTATGTTATAAATTGTAATATTATATATGTTAGATACGTTTTCGTAGCTCCCCCCCCAACACGAGCATGTTCAGTGGGGTCCATTATTCTGTTGAAATAAATAAATAGTTAAATAGTACAATATACTATATTTGTAACATTATCAACACGCGTATATATTTATTTTATTTCACATAAGTATTTATCTATACGTGCTGAACCTTTTAAACGTAGTACTACGTCATATTATAGTTAGTACTAAATTATCAAATTAGTCGAATGAAATTGCAGTATTAGTACTTCAATCAAGAGACTCTTTAAAAATACTGGATTTGCATTGGCAATAATCGAAATTGACATAGTTTTAATGGCTCGTTTAGTCAGTTTGTTGGTGGTAGCCAGGAGGGACATGAAAGAGACGAAAAAAAAACGATGTGGTGCGGAACTTTGAAACGAAATAGATAGAACTGACCGCGGGACAGGTGAATAAATATGTTATTCCCATTATTGTATTTAATTACTTAGCGAGGAATATGAGACCAGCGGCACATAGAAAATTATGCATTCAATATAAAGTATATTATCATGTTTGCGCCGATTATACGTACGAGTATTTTTATAATTTATTTATATTATACTTTGAGTTGTAGAAACACAACAGTTCGATGTGATTTTACGAGCTCAGATGAATCGTATTATTATTATTATTATTATTATTATGTACGTGTGAATGCATGTCATATTATATTGCATGTCATCTACATACGCCAGACGTATTATCTCCATAATTGATACAATAATTAATCCCTGGCCTGTACACCTGTCTATGTAAGTCAGCGTAAAAACAATAATAATTGTACTGCTGCAGTTATTATATTGTACAATAGGTTGTGTTGAACACGAATAAATTATAATGCGTATTATGGAAATTGCATCGAACGCTGCAGCAGTAATCTAATGCATATTGCAATATTATATGAATACCGGTAATACTTATTTTATAATATTCAATCGAGTAGTATAATAATTAATAATATGCAATATCCAAAACGTATTGGAACACACACTTTCTCGACGTGTCATTTTTATGCGTTATTTTCGTACGATATCTATACATAATATACATAATATGGCACGGTAGGAGCGGTTTAACTATCCCGCCAGATAACTAATTATGTTATTATTGCAATTAAATCTTATCCGTGGAATTGAAAAACTCGAACATATAATAACATAATATTGTTATTATTAACATATTGTGTGCGCGTATACGCAGTTGGGTCGTCTTTTTCTTTCCTCTCTCTATTTGTTCATGTCATATTATACATGCCGACTGTGTGAACTCTGTACACGAAACACAAATCGCTAATTGTTCACAAACAGTTAGAACATCATTTCTAGTTCCAAGGTCATGCAGTAATTAATTAATTGGAATGGAAATACATCGTAGGTGATTGAAAATTTAACAGTAATTTTCACAATTTTCGATGATATATGTCAACACTTGAGCAGGGTTCAAAAATAAGTTATTAGTAAGATTGAGGTTCATCGCAATGATTTCTAAAAATCTTTCTACGCAATGCAATTATTGTCAAAAATTTGTTTCATATTATAATTTTTTATAAAAATACACAATATTATTATTAATTTCATTTTTTTCGGTTTCTACTTTTTGGAGCACTTTAGTGGTTTTTGAGTCATTTTCGTGTTTTTATATCCAAGGTTCTAATTTGAAGTAAAAGATTTTTACTTGCTTCCGTGATTCTTAAATAAATAAAAAAATGATTAAGTAGGATCACGTATTATATTATCCGACACAGTAATGTTAAAACCAAACGGATTACTGAACATTTTTTTATCATTTTCATAAAATATTATTTATTACAAAATTATAAAAATTAAAAATTGTCAGTGCATTTTCTTTGTTTCTTATGAATAAAAATATTTTTTTATGATGCAGGCTATTAATAATTCTGTGCCCTAGTTATCAGAATTAACGCGTCGGACGAGAAGCACGATTACTTTTGTCAATTAAATTCTCAAGACATTTAACATTTTATCAACCGTGTACAGCATGTTTGTGCTTTCTACCGAGTGGAATTTTACAGATGCGTTTACTTAATGATTACATTCCATTATTTTTTAGCGTTATGGTTTACCTGTGAAAAAAATTATAAAGTATTGCCCATCTAGCCATGTATAAGTAAGTGTAATTTTTTAGAAATCCGAAGTGTGCCGATAGGAGAAAAATTAAAAATAAAAAAATATTTTATTGAAGACGATAATGCGCCCCACCAGTCGCGGAAGCTGGAATTCCACGTGCTCCTGAACTCAGGTTATTACATAACGAAAAATCGTCAATACTTCACGGGTGTGCGATCGTTTTCGTTGAACAAATCCTAAGCTCGTTGAACCCGCACACCACCACCCATTTTGACGGGTACCTATATAAAGGATACACATATTATTGAGTTTGAGTACAGAAACTTGAATCGAACCGAAAACGTTCTGAAACTCATACCCCTTAAAATATTGCGAACCGGGACCTAACCGAAACCAAAATTTTACATTTTTGTAAAAATGAAGGTGTCCCTGCATTTTAAAATGAAAATTATCGTATTTTACAAACACTATTAATTTGGTTTTTTATCTTTAAAATTTTGAAGCATACATAAACTATTATGCATTATAATAACGGATCATCTATAATGCCGGTAAAATATTTAATGTAATTATTTAAATGTGTATCAAAAAATACATAAGATTTAAGAAAAATATATATATTTAGAATCCTATAATACCGGGTTTGACCGGATTCCTTATTTTGCAAAATCCGGAACTGGAAACCTTTTAATGCAATAGTTGAGAACCGGAACCGTAAAAGCTATAATGTACTAGTGTTTGATTGAGGATGATGGCTAGAACCACTTGGAGGACCGAGGCAAAATCAATAACCTGTTATTGGATATTATAGGACTACCTATAAAGCGGCTAATTCAGACGTTAAATTGCGTCGCAAGTCCCGAGACCGTTTCGACCATCCGGTTTGTAGACGAAATTTTTCCGGCCATCATTTATATATATATTTATAATGTACATTTATTATTATCACGTTATTGTAGTATCGCGAATACGATACCACGCGTCCGTTTGAGCAGTTACTTATGTATTTTATATTATATACTAAGCACTATATACCTATAAAGTGATAAATTAATAAAATAAAATTATTATAGCCACGGATAGGTTAGCATACCACATTTGTATTATGCGTATACGCAACACATCCTGTTCGCTCAGAGCACTTACACGCCAAACAGTCGAAGCGATTAGGCGAATGATTCATCATTTTATGTACCTACCAAATATTATGATAATATGTTCTTTCGGTGCTAGCCATACTGCCGCCATGGATCAATATATATATATATGTATATGTATACATAAGTGCTCTATTCTCTGGTGGAACCCGTAATAATAATAATAACTGTATTTTATATATATATATATATATATATATATATGTCATATACACAATAACCCGACCATATGTCGTCAGCGTTCGACAGCGATTTGAAAGTACATCGCAATTTTCTCTTCATAATATAAAATATACATTTCGGTACAGGTTTGTTTACAACGAATATAAGACCTATACGAAAAAACGACCCGACGAATAGATCAATCGCCAATCTTCTAGCATATAAAATGTGTAGCGACGGTAGACGTGGTGGTAGGGGGGCCGACATAGGGCGAGGAATACACCCAGCGACCACTGCGTACAGTACATCAGCTGCAGTAGCTTTTATCATTTTCTAATCAGGTTTAGTATACACGACTGCCATAAACACACTAGTATTACACGTGTGGCGTTTATGAGTCGTTATAAAAAAAAAAAATTATTGAATATTTGGCTTATATATTACCTACAACGTATATTTCATTCGCGTTTTATTAACATATATAAGAATACATATTTTTTACTGTAATACATTACACTAGCTCAATCACCCGGCCTCTCGTGGAAGATATTATACTACGTTAGAAATAAGACCAATAGCTATACCTACTACTGTACATATTTACCGTTTCGATATAAATGTAGGTTGAAAACCTAGGTCATGAATTCTAATTATTTTTGCTAATTTATATGCACCATATTAATTTACACAGACATGTATTCCAATCGGTAATCATAAAAATCAACATAGGATTAAACAATATGAAATATTTGTTATAGGTATTACCTATAGCCGAAAAGCGAAGAAAAAAAATGTACATACAGCACAGAGGCCAAAACTATTGAAATGTAATTTTCGAAAACTTCTTTCGTAGTGTGCCTATTTTATAATAATAAGTACATTCCCAATCGGTATAGCGGTTTTGGCTATTCGCTAAATTACCCGCGGTTCGCACGGAACTCAGCTAAGGCCGACATTGTTTAAAATCATTTTTTGCATTCACCGCGCGTCAAAACCGCTGTAATGTGTCGCGGCCTTTAAGCTGAATCCACTGTATATACAATATGTCGAAATAATATGTTTGCATATTGGTATTTTATATGTATATTAAATTAGTATTTATAGTTGTAATTATGTATTAGTATTGACTATTTTGTGTGATTAATATATGTGAAATATATGTAGAAATAAATCAATACAATAACAATCGTAAATGATTATGGACTATAATAGTATAATGAATAAACAGTTACAAGTTGAGCGATTACGTCCAAGTGTAAACGTAACCGATTCCGTTGTCAGGATTTACTCCACACGAGTATAATTGTTATGTATACATTATGTTGTACACTGTATGTTAACATTTATAAAAAACGCTCGCGGTTAAGGCTATAATACAAATATCATTTGCCTGTTTTCCATTAATCGTGTTGCCAATAATTATAATTTTGAACGAAATAGGAATATTGCATCCACTCGCATTCCTTACTGTAGTTCTGTGTTTTTCTTGAATTTAATTTAATTAAACAATAATCTGAGTAATACGCAGATTTTAAATGAGTATGAAACACACGTAGTTGTACGCATCCACATGGATCCATGATTCGTTGATCGCTGATGCGCATTTTCGGCAGTACATGTTGCAAAAGTCTTAGTGATGGACGGTGGCCGTACTCTAAAATCAATAATTTTTACTTTTGAGATTACGAGCCAAGCCTTTATATACCAAATTTATTGTTTTCGCGAAATGCTCCATTGTATTTTGCGTTTTTTCAAATTGAAAAGACACGGATGTGCTGCTGCAAAACAATGATTCTAAAATCACACGCGTACAAGCAATAAAGAGCAATGAACTAAAAGTGAGCAAGTATATCTGCTACTATAAATATTATTTTATGCAATTATAATGATATCAAATATAGATATGTTTCTATAATTATTTTATTATAAATTATACTAAGCTTTTTATTTTGCAAATTTCTACTTTTTTTTTAATACTTTTACTAAATTATCTTACTTATACCTATTATAAATTATTGCACTCATACGACAATAGTATATTTACAAAATATTTGTAAATGGAATAATTTTTTATCCGTACTGTAGAATAAATTAAGAATAAATAAATATTAATCGTGGTGCCTTGAAACGGATTTCCGTGTATATATATTCATTCCGATGTATCCACGAGAGTATTTAAAATTTATTATTATTTATTATTTATTAGGATATGCTAATTAATTATGGCATATTAATGAAATAACATGTTCTTTGCGATCATTTTTTAAACCACCAATAATTATGCTCAGTAAAAAATGGTCGTCCAAATACCACTTTGTCTAAAATGCGATTACCTACCGACTCGACCGTCGGTCGTGTTGGAATCTGCTGACCAAAGCTACTTGCAGTCACGTATTGACATACTAAATTTTTATAACTATAGTTTTTTTTTTTATATATATTACTTATAATAATCAATGCATCAATTCCATGACTCGGGTTCGAAGCATTTGGCGTGCAAACACGACCGACGGGAATGCACTTCTTGGGGCAGTGCTGCAGTGGCACAACGCGTCGGATCAGTGGCAACTGTTGTCCATATTATTTATTATGTGCACAGAACTTGATAAAAATCATTTAAAAATATATGCGTGACATCTAAGTGAGCGTTTGGGACCTAAAATGCCATTTTCTAGGCATATAGGCGTGCCACACGGGTGGTACAGAGTATATGCACATGCACCATCAGTGGCTTCCAGCTTATTTTGGAAAATAACGTGAAATATCTACGTTCACAGATAATTTTCAGGGGCCAATATATAAAAGTATGTAATATAATTTACAAAAATTTAAAACCAAAATAAATAAAACATAGTATAGGTAATGTTAAATGAAACGTACCGACATAACTGTACACAATCTTTTTTACTAAAAATGTATTCTTCGATGTAAATATAATTTCAATTTTGTATTCAAGCGCGCCCGCAGGATAAAATCCCACTTGGGGCAAGATAAAAATTACTTAAAATATAATATACTCACTAATTAAATAATAGTAGGATAAAATTAATAGTAATATTTAATAATAAAATAATAATATTTAGATTTTTAATAATTTGACTGTAACAATATTCTTACATATTTTATTAAATGGTAAAATGGAATACCATGCATGATATTAAAGTACAGTTAAAAATTTCCAGGAGGACAATGGTCCCGTTTGCCTCCCCCCCTTGCGGGCGCCTTTGTTTGTATTCAGACACTTAATTTTATATCCAACGTGATTTTTAGAACCTACAGACGTTGAATTTTATGCGAAATTGGTCGTAATTAATATTTGCGCTTCTTATAATAATACATGTATACTTTGGGTAAAAGATGAATGTAAAAAAGAACCGAATGGGCCTCACTCTACTGTACAGTTGGGGGTGGAGTGCACTTCGTTCATAGGATAGGTCAATACAATGGATTTGTTAAATTTGAATGCAATGATAGGTATCATTGTATACGAAAAACGATTCTGAACAGAGATGATATGTTGGTCTAAAATAGGTATATAATAATATATAGTATTTTATATTTAAATTGGAATATAATGCAATAGTATGCAATTTCGTAAAAATTTAAATTTCAAACGGTCATAAAATTTTTTTCTTAAATTCTAGTAGAAATTATTTTATAGCTTTTTGAAGAATTACTTATGGATAACCCAGTACTAAAATTTTAATTCTTAAGTATAAACTGAAAAAATTTTATGAATTTTGAACCACAAAATAACTTGTAAATCTTCGCGATTTTAACATATTTTATACAAATTTGAAATTTATGGGCTTATAAAAAAAATTGAGTAAAACGATCTACAATATTTTCTAGTTACAATAAGTATAATATATTATAATAAACATTGTATTAAATTTTCAAGAGTTTTCAGTCAGCCAAATAAATTTTATAGATACTTCAAAAAAAAAAAAAAACTTACAAAAATTGAAAATTGAAATTGCCTATAAATAAGTTAAAATACTTTGAAAACTTAATCATTTCTGGAGAACGTCAATATAAACATTTGGTGAAAATTTCAAGTGTTTGTGATTTTTCGTTTTTGAGTAAGAGCATTTAAAAAAAATGTATTTTGTCAAAACGTGGATTTGTGTAAAATTTCCCGTTTTTCCATAATTTTTTTATTGTTTTTTTAGACGCTTTTAAAAAGTATTGAAAGTTGGATTTTTGATTTTCCGGAAAATAGATATTATCATGCATAACTGACAGAACTATTTCCAATACGTCTAATGTGTTTTCTTAACTTCTAAACTTTTAGTGAATTTTTTTTTTTTTTATATACACTAATTTTAACTTGAATATACCTACGTAGTTATAAAAATTTTAACGGTCGCCGTTCGTCAATGTACACGTACGATTCATAAAGCGCGTCGGTAAAGGCAGGTTCACCACTGCCCGTGTCGTGTTGTGCCGTTTGAATTGTGAATTCAAAAATCAGGACGATACCAACTTGGTAACCATAAATTCTACCGTGGCATCATGGTACCATGGTTATCAAATTTTCAAAATAATCAACTTCTATAGACGTTTTCTTATCAAAATATAATAGATAACATTGAATTGCACAACCACATCGTGAACATTATGACCAGCACGATCAAAAGTTGAATGTATTCAACTTCACGGTATACACGGTATCGTGTTGGTCGACACGATCATATTTTTACAACCATATTTTGGTAAGCCAATCAGAAAAAAGTATCTTACACGACACAACACGACACGGGCAGTTGTGAACCCGCCTTTACTCTATGGTCATCACTGTTGAAATGGCCTCCATGGCCAATGTTACTCATTTTTTTCTTTCGATGTTAATGAAATGTTTTATTTTAATAAAACCAAATTCTTATAAATTTTGCTCGGACATTGTAATAAATAATTTTTGAAAACATATTTTATTTGTTTTTATTCTTATAGTACACTTGAATAATGAAACAGTGTTTAATTTATTTGATTAATAGTTTATTAGTAGACTACCGTAATCAAGAAGTTGATTCAGATTGAAACAAACACAATATGATATATCTAACGCCCGTAGCGACATCGTTTTTACTAATAAAGTTAGTGCTTAAAACTTTTTAGTAAGAACCACTAGGTACATATTATAGTGTGATATTGGAAAGTGTACCAGTGAGTGGAGTGGTGAAAGGGTTATAGCCGTCATAGATGACATTTATTACAATTTATTTTGCAGTTACTATAAAATGTACCTACAATAAATGAAAAACCATAACATTTGCATCTATGAAATATTTTATTGCATCTTTACGAAGGAAATAATGCATGTAAAATATAATATGTAGTGTATGTCATTGTTCATAAATGTTTACGCCACTGTACCGGGTATAAAATACATATAATATTATAGAAATAAAATTTACAATAAATTATCGATCAAATGTAATTTATTTGTAAAAAAACATTTTAATTAATTTTACAGCAGAAATATTCTTTTCTTTTTATTTTTGCTCATTTTAAACAGCTGGTGCGTAATTTTCAGTTACATAAATAATACATCCGTGCGATAGAAAAAATTATTAATGCGAGTGCAATAATATTATAGTAAAATGTTGTATAATTTTGTAATACACAACACATAATAATTTCGTATTTTAAATATCGCATACGAAATTGGTTAATTTTTATTTTACACTCAAATATTTAATTATTCATTGTTTTGATTATTGTTATGTACACTTTAATGTTACTTCATCTAGCCAGTCTGCGTATCGAATAATGCATAAATTTTTTAGCATTGTTTTATCATGTATTTTCTAAAAAAAGTTAGGTATAAATAGATCTCAAATTTCAATACAATTTGCATATTTTTTGACTGATTCACAGAGATTTTCAATGTACATTTTTACAATGTACACAATTAATTATTTAACCTTTTATATAACAAAAATAAACAAATAGGTACATCAAAAGTATCACTTTTATTTTGCATTTTACTGCATATGTTAATAATTTTGATGCATATTTGTTAATTTTACGGCTTTTTATGTAACTTATTTTAAATAGGTATTATTTAAAGATAATTTACTAATATTTGTTTCTTAACATTGTTGTTTTAACCATTGCTTAAAAAAAAAATTCAGTGGAAAATTCGAGTGGATCAGTTTATATTTATAAAAATATGTACATAATATTAAAGTATTAGAACCAAATTTCCTAATAATGTTGGTTTGAATAAACTATTGAGACATTCAAAAGATGACCTCCCCGATTAGACGACAATTGCTTTCAAAAAAATTTTATATTTTGTGTACCAATAGATTTTTTGTTTCACTAGGGATCTGAAATTTGAAAGGCTATTTTTAAAGTGATTTTAAATCATGTAATAAAACTAATCGAAGTATATTATATAGAACATAAAATTGAAAAGTAAAAATTTCATTGGCCATAATAATCTGCCACTGTGTTACGAAGGCATTAATTATATTATAATAGTAGTAATGCATTTTTCTTTTGTCATTAGTATTATTGTGATTTAGAATTTTGTATAGCGTATGCGCAAATCACCGTCATAAAATAACGTTAGGGTCACTCGACAACGTAATTTTTAATCGTGCCACGGTGGTTCCTCGATATCCTATTGTTATAATTTATTCCAATTCATATTTTTTATCTCTTTGAAAGTGATTTGATAGTAAGACTATATTATAGGTTATAATCATGTGTTCGACTCCTAAAGCGCGTAGGCTATTCCATGTCTATCACCATTAAAAGGAATATTCCATGGCCAACTCAAGTTATTCATTTACCGTTATCGAAATGTTTAATTTTTAATTTTAGTAAAACAGAATTTTGCTCGTGAATTATAGTTAATAGTTTTTGAAAAAATTTTATTTGCATTATATTCCCATTGCACATTTGAATGGCGAAACAGTGTTTAATTTATTTAATTAATAGTTTCACAGTGAATATGCCATAATCGAGAAGCCGATTCATAATTTAACGAACTATATAGGAGTGACAAAGGCATATGCTTACGGACGCAACTACATAGTTTTTACTAAGGTCAGTGCTTAAAACTTTTGACTAAGATCAGAGTAAGTGCATATTATAGTGTGATATTGGAAAATGTACCGGTAGGTAGTGGAGTGACGAAAGGGTTTTTAGTACTTACGCATATAGGCGCTATGGATGAAATTGGTTCCGACTTATTTTACAGTTACTATAGAACGTACAATATAAATAAAAATAAAATTGGCAATCTTAGAATATTTCCTTGCATCTTTACGAAAGAGCTGAGGGTGGTAAAAATTATACAGTGTGCATCATTATTCATAAATACTCACCACGCCAAAATACTGGTATAAAATATTTGTAATTTTAAAAATAAAAAAAGTCAATAGATCCAAAATTTTAATACAAAGTTAATTTTTTGGGCAAAAAACAAAATTATTTTCATTTTTTGAGGAACAAAATATATCTAAAGAATATCAATTTTATATTTTAGTTTACATATTTTTTTAAATCATTGAATAATTTCCAGTTTTTTTGTGAGATAATATTGATGGCTTTTTATTCATTATACACTTTAATAATTATGTAATTATTTTATGATATAATTTAAGCATAATTTATTAAAATTTGCGTTCTTGACGTTTGGTTTAATTAACATAAAATAAAATCCTACAGATTTAACTAATATAGTTACAATTGTCTTCGAATAAACAATGTTATGGCAAAGAGGTTGGGTGTATCAATTTATATTTTATAAAATTAATGATATATATTTATAGTAATAATACATTTTGAACTAAATTCATGATACAGTTTGTAATCATTTTTTAAATTTTATAATATTTATAAAATGTGTTATAAAATATTATTATAAGAATATATAATATATAAGTACTCAGAAGATATTTTGCGTTGTTATGACAGTTAAAATAGTAATTATATAAGAATATTACCGATTATATTATATTTTTTAGAAATTTTTCAAAAAATGAACTTTCTCAAAGAAATTTTCTTTCAGAAAACAATTAAATTTCTATATTGTATCCAATACATATCTTATTTTACTCATGCTAAAATTTGAAAGATTTTGTTTTTGTAGGAGTTTTTGGTTATTCTGTAGAGAATTTATCGATTGTTTGTAGTGCATTTAAGTATTACATCGATACCACGTCGTATATTCGTAAACGTTCCTCGTATTCGGGACGACGTTCCGCAGAAGCGATGGATAACATTGTTCGACGGATCTAGCGAGCAAAAAGCAAGGTTCCAGAGACCCTTTCGGGGGTTCCGCGTTACAAACGTATTATCTCACATTCGCGTATTTTTCAATACGCGTGAGTACGATATGCGGTTGTCTCGCGTGCCGCTATAACGATCCGACAATGCACTTTACCCGTCCGGATCCGATATTTCGATGGCTGCGATGACGTGGAATTACATATGATTTTCGTTTTTAAGACTTGCACTACTCTATACGATAGAAAATAATAATCCGAATAAAACAACAAGTAGTTTCGACAATTTTATAATTGGCATTAGAATTTCAATAAATATTTTTTTCATGCGTATTTTATAAAGTTTTTGTGTATATTTTCTCGTATATTGCCTTATAATACTATGCTATTACTAATATTATACCATCACGTTTATAATTTATTGATTTTTTTTTTTTATTTTGAAATTTTAGTCAAATTATAATAACAAGTCTGATATAGGTATAAATATGAGCCAGTGATGTGACGTGACTGGTTGGTGCCGTTTGGGTGCATATGTTGTATGGTGTGGCGTCAAAAATAAGTGACCTGCGAATAGGTTAATACAATTAATTTAAATTTTATGATTACATAGAGGTGGGTGGATAGAAATGGTGAGTGAGTGGGAGCGAATTATTGATAGGAAGGACAGGGAATTGATAGAGAATAGGTTTTGGTGAACTAAGAGGGAAAATATAGGGATATATAGAGGTAGGAAAATTTGTTAGCATCGAAGGGGTTTATAGGGCTTTTGTAAATCGAATAAATATGGGCTGCGGAGGTGGTGTGGAGTTAAGCAGAAGAGTTAAGTAGATTTTGGGTGCTGAGTTTGAGGGGCTATATCTTGGGTCAGGGGTGAGGTTTTGGGAACTATGTGAGACCGTGAAGTGAAGCTGTGCTAGGGATGCGGAGGTATTTTCATGGGCTATGAAAGTGGTTGTGGAGGGGCTTCGGTGGAAGGCGGTAAAGGGGATATCGTGAGAGGGCAGTAGAGAAGAGTGTGGAGGTTGTCTGTGGGGGCGGATAAGCGGTGATGAATCATGGCTGGACAGGGATAGGCTAGAACAGGGGAAGGCATTTTGGGGGATACTGCAGAAGTGGTAGGATGTCGTGGTGGCTGCTATAGAAGGCAGGGTGTTAATTTAGGGTAGCAGGCTTAGGTAGGGGGCTCCTTGTTAGGAGAAGGGTGGCTATAGTAGGGGTTGTAACGGAAGGGCTGTCATAGGGGCAGGATGTCGTGGGGGGTGTTGTAGAGGCAGGATGTCGTAAGTGGCTGTTGCAGGGGGATAGCTGTCGTGGGGGCTGTTGCAGGAGGACAGCTGTCGTAGGGTGTTGGGAGGCTGTAATATAGGGAGAGCTATCGTAGGGGCTGGATGTCGGGGATTTTGAGTATTCTTACCCTACGACATATAGCCCATACGATAGCTCTCCCTATATAACAGCCCCCCAACACCCTACGACAGCTGTCCTCTAACCCTTTGTGATATCCTGGCCCCTACAACAGCCCCCACGACATTCTGTCTCATACAACAGCCCCTACGACATCCTGCCTCTACAAGAGCCCCCACGATATCTGCCCTTATAATAGCACTCCCATTAAAATAACCACCCTCTGCAACACCCTGCCTCCTACAATAGCCCCCTCGACATTCTTCCCCTACAATAGCCCCTATGACATCCCATCTCTAAAACGGTCCCCACAACATCCTACCCCTATGACATCTTGCCCCCGATTGCCCTCCTCGTTCTGCGACAGCCCCCTACTACCAGCTTATCCCCTCCCCCTATCACTCTCTCCTTTACTGGCCTCTCACGATATCCCTTTACCGCCTTCCTCCAAAGCCCCATCAACAACCACTTCCACGGCCCATAAAAATACCTCTCGCATCCCTAACACAGCTTCCTTTTCAAAATCCCACACAGTTCCCAAAATCCCTGACCTAAGATCTAGCCCCTCAAACTCAGCGCCCAAAATCTACTAAACTCTTCTCCTTAACTCCAAACCACCTCCGCAGCCAACTTTTATCTGACCTACATAAGCTCTATAAACCCCTTCGATCCTACCAAATTTTCCTACTTTTACATATCCCTTATTCCCCCTCTAAATTCACCAATAAGTATCCCCTATTAATTTCTTGTCTCTTCCATCAATATTCCACTTCCAATTACTCACCAATTCTATTCACTCACCTCTATGTAACCATATTAATTAAATTAATTGTACTAACCTATTCGCAGGACACTTATACGCCTCACCATACAACCATACACCATACACCCAAACGGCACCAACCCGTCACGTCATTGGCACATACCATCAATCCATATGAAACTTATTCATATAACTTTCTAAAATTTCAAAATAAAAAACATAAATCAGTAAATTATAAACATGATGGTGAAATAATTAAGAATAAGGGGTGATTATAAGGCAAAATACAAGGAAATAAACACTACAACTTTGTAAAACTCGTTTGAGAAAATATTAAATGAAAAATAAATTTAAATTAATAAATTATTAAATGTATTATTTAATTTATATTAAGAATTATTTTTTTTTTAATGCTAATTAGAAAATTGCCAAAATTGATAATAAATAAAAAATTCGGAACTCCTAGTTATTTTATTCAGATTATTATTTTTAATCATATAGCGTAGTTGCAAGTCTTAAAAACGAAACGCGTATGTGATTCCACGTCGCCACAGCCACCGAATTATCGGATCCGGACGGCGAGACGGCCGCATATCGTACTCACGCGTATTGAAAAACACGCGAATGTGAAATAATACGCTCGTAACGCGGAATCCGACTATGAGAAACGTTCACGAAAATATGACGTATCGATGTAATATTTAAATGCACTGAAAAATAGCCAAAAAATCCCTCAAATCTTTCAAACTTTAGACTTGTACTTATTTATGAGAATGTCATTTTGTAAAAAATTCCAAAATAATGTAATTCTTATACGAGATTTGAACCCATTATTTTTAATTTTATTGCTATTTTAATTGTGACTACAACGCGAAAAATGTATTGGGTACTTATAAGTATATTTAAATACTCTTATAAAAATATGTGGTAATCAATTTACAAATATTTTATAACTTTCAAAATATTTAACTACATTTTTATTGGTATATGAATTTTCTGATTAAAAATGAATTGCAAACTTTATCATGATATTTAGTTTTAAATATCATAATATTATAAATATATATATATATATCATGTATTTTTATAAAATATAAATTGATATACCTGACCTTGCAAATTTTATTTAATTTATTTATTGTACATTTTACAGTAACTGTAAAATAAGTTGAAACCAATTTCAACCATAACGCCTAAACGCGAATAAAAACTACTATCACCACTCCACTGACCGATATAATTTCCAAGATCACACTATAATATACACTTAGGGGCTCATAGTAAAAAATTTTAAGCACTGACCTTGGTAAAAATGATGTAGCTTCGTGCATCGTTATATGCATTTGTCATTCCTATAGTAGTTCATTTCGATCTGAATTAGTTTCTCGATTATGGTCATTCACTGTTAAACTATTAATTAAATCAATTAAAACTATTTCACTATTCAAATGTGCAATAAGATTAACATTAAGACAAATAAAATGTTTTCGAAATTTATAAATTATAATTCACGAGCAAAATTGGTTATAATTCTGTTTTACTAAAATAAAAAAATGAAACATTTCAATAACAGTAAATGAATGAGATGAGTAACATTGGCCATAGAATATTTCTTTCAATAATGATGACCATGGAATAGCCGACTAACTTTAGGTATCGGACCATAGACCTATTAACTAATTTTAGTTTATAGGTTCTATGCATTGGACATGATTATTATTTAAAATAACTTATATAATTTTACTATCAAATCACTTATAAAGATAAAAAAAAGGGTATATAATAATATAGTATTTTATATTAAAATTGAAATGCAAAAGTATGCAATTTCGTAAAAATATAAATTTCAAACGGTCATAAAATTTTTTTCTTTAAGTCCAGTAAAAATTGTATTATAGCTTTTTGAAAAATTACTTATGGATAATCCAGTGTTAAAATTTTAATCCTTTAGTATAAACTGAAAATTTTTTATGAACTTTGAACCACAAAATAACTTGCAAATCTTCGCGATTTTAACATATTTTATACAAATTTGAAATTTATGGACTTATAAAAAAAATTTGAATTAAACGATCTTCGATATTTTTTAGTTACGATTAAGTATAACTTATAATAAACATTGTATTAAATTTTCAAGTTTTCGGACAGCAAAATCAATTTTATAGATATTTTAAAAAAAAAACATACAAAAATCGAAAATTTTATATTGCCTATAAATAAATCAAAAAAAGTCAAAATACGTTGAAAACTTAACCATGTATAAAAAAAGCTTATATAAAGGTTTGGTGAAAATTTCAAGTGTTTGGAATTTTTCGTTTTTGAGTTAAAGCAAATTTCAAAAATCGATATGATTTATCCGTCTAGAATTGTATATGTTATTTCATATTTTACATGTAATTTTATGTTAATATTCACTGTTCAAACGCTTTTAAAAAAAAATTGTGCCTATGGATTTTGATGATTTATGAATGACAATAAAAAATACTTGTGTCAAATCTTTTATTAAATTTTCAAGTATTTTGATCAAGCCAAATTTTTTATAACCAATTATTAAAAATAAATGTAAAAAATTCGAATTTTTTAAATGCCTATAAGTGGCTTAAAAATTAATACAATATTTTGAAAAAAATATGACATAAAGAAAATGCCAATCTTAACAGCTGGTAAAAATTTCAAGTTTCTACGACTTATTCATTTTGAATTATAACAAACATTTAAAATCGTTTGAAGATAAATCGCTATTTTATGTAATTTCGTAATAATATATATTTCAGTCATAAAAAAAGTCCGGTAGAAAATTTTTTAAAGATTTTTGAAGAGTAGCTTATGGATAACCTAGTGTTAAAATTTTGAACCTTATGTATGAACAGAATAAATTTTATGAATTATTATCTACAAAATAATTTTTTAGTTACAATAAGTTTAACTTATTATTAACCTTGTATTAAATTTTATAGATATTTAAAAAATATTTCACAAAAATCGAAAATTTAAATTGTTTATAAATAAGTCAAAATATGTCAAAATACTTTGAAAACTTAACCATGTGTAGAGAACGCCAATATAAAGATTTGGTGAAAATTTCAAGTTATTATGGTTTTTCGTTTTTGAGTTAAAACATTTAAAAAAAATGTATATTGTTAAAACGTGATTTTGCGTAAAATTTCCCGTTTTTTTGTATTTTTTTTTTTCGTTTTTTTCGATTTTTTTAAAAAGTATAGATAAAGTTGTATTTTTTACTCGATCAAGTACCATCTACATTCACTTTCCTTTCAGAAAAGTTGCTGTTTAAACAAATCGAAACATTTTTACTGCAAAAAAAGGTGTCGTCAGGCACAAAAAAAAAAAAACAAAAAAACACATATCATAGTAGAATCAATAGATTCCATCACTCCGTTCGGAATCTTAAATAAGAAACGCACCACCTGCCACAATGTCCGCGTACGTCTATGCGTGTAGGCTCCGGGTGGTTATGAAACAATTCAGTCATGTAGAACGTGCAAAGTTCACATATATAGGATCACCAATCATTGTATTATAATAATATTGCGCATCAGCCGACGTATCCATATTCCTTGATTATTCCCTGTTATAGGATATAGTCCGCGTCGATATTTTACTTGGTTATCTGTCAGCATTACTCGGCAACTGGAATGACGTTGACATGCTTCGGGGCAACATTCTCGAGTCGTTACGAATGCGAGCACCTGTAGGCTGTTGTAGCTATATAATCACCGTGAAAATATATATTAATACATCAATAATTTATACAAATAGTATGATATAATACACAAACAAATACGTGTACGGTGTGCCGGCTATCACGTACGCCACGACCGTTTTAGATAATGTATGCGTGATAATTGTATTTCAGTATACCGTGGAAATTATTTTTAGCTCATCAACGCGTGTCAATCGTAACAATCGTTGGTTATTCAGACACTCGGGCGCAGTAGTAGTATATTATACTATATTGGTTTATAATTTATTGTACGCGACTAAACGTACTGTAACAGTTTTCCAACAAAATAATGAATAGTTAATGAATATATTATAATATGTTGACGTCGTTATCGTCGCCGCAAAACAAAAGCGCATTGACACCGTTATTGCACATGATATATTATAACGTCGTGCTATAATAATATAATGATAATGTATGATTACTCTGCAGGCACGTATGTACGGAATAGTTATAGACGTTCGAACTCACCATGACATTTTAATTTTCAGGAAATTTTACGTTTTTATACGCATTTGTGATCAGTAGTTTTCGTCCGTGTTAATTAGATCTAATTTTGTGCCGTTTACTCGTTTCTTTGTGTATGACATAAAATAACATGTCCCAACTGATTGATTCATTATTGCCTAACCGGAACCGCAGAAGCTATAAGTATACAATTTGGACAATAGTTTCGCTTTATGGTGCAAAAACCCTGCACCACGAAAGGATTTTCCAAAATGAATAGGATAAAAGAGATAAGAATGGGAAAAATCGACTAACTTTATGTGAAATTTAGCCAGTCAAGTTTCTTTTTGGATGTGGACATTCACTGTGAAAGGATTGTCTCTAAATGAGCTTTAAAAAGGTGTAAAATGGTGTTAAAATGAAAAACGTCATTTATAGGTAAGATATTTCAACACAAAAAAATTGCACACGAGTGACACCAGGTTTTCAGCTATACAGTTTGTTAATATAGTGTTAATACAAATGTACAATAAATTGTTGGAATCCTTAGCCCTTTAGAACCCTAAAGCCGTCCGCCAAAATATAATTCGTCTGTGCACGAGCGCTTGAATGACATTATTGTAATAACAGTATCACCTATTGTTATGATATTACCGCGCACACGTTGCTATAAGATTTACACGTTTAAATTTCAACCATCATGTTGTTGTTGCACGACTATCGATAATTCAAATCGTTTCGTTACGAGCGATTCACGTTACGTAAATCGAGCGATAACTGTGCTCGGCACAGAATATTAATTTATACAATATACATAAACGAATAACGATATTTTATGCGCAACCCGCGTGATAATAATATTTTTTTATTTGGCACACAAACCCGTTGTCGCCGTGCCCGGTACCCCTCCTCTCACCCACGATTGATTGTCGCGTGTGTATAATGTCATTATCCATCCGACCATGGTTGTCGCCGACGGTTTTCGTTTTTGAAAATAATCGCGTACGCGCGTGGAATCCTAATCGTCTGCACTACGGTGACGAATAAAAAAATAATTATTATACCTACTTGATAGCGGAACGAGCTCGAGCAGGACGATTCCGTTTTTCGAATGGGTTCGGAAAACGTATTTCTTCGTTTAACCGAATTGCACTGATCAATAATATTAGAAGACCAAGATGTCTATCGAATATTCGATAGAACATACACCTTTTAATCAACTGATGCATCGCAAGTGATGTTTAAAAACTAAACGTTTATTTTTCATACGTTCGGAATCGGAGCACTCGGAACCGTTAGCAGCGTTGTACCTATATCTAAAACACTTTTTTAGATAACAATTTACGAAAAAACGTTAACAACAGATATACCTATTTAATTTAATTTTAAACTGGATTGTTATGATTATTATTCCGATCCGGTTTAACTGCCAACAATTTTTCCCTTTGTCAGAAAAACAATTAAAACCTATTTAATTCAAGTTAAATGCGGTTTTTTTCTTATAACGTTTCACTTCAATTTTTAAAGCATGATACTCAAACGATACCGTGTTACTACCTATATCGATGTTCATGTTTGTTTTTAATAATTTGAATTTTATTTTCTTAATGGTTTAATTTCAATAATTGTTATCATATTGTTTTCGATGTAATTAGTATCATCATTAGGAAATGATTATGAAATTAAAAATCGCTTATTAATATCTAACCTTTAGCCGCACAAAACTCCATACATCCAAATATATCATATTATAAATTATACTGGTGTACTATATTACATGCCACAATATCGCAATACATTTTCTTATAAAACGGTCGAAACAATTACAGGTAATGTATAATTTACATTTCAAATGCAGAGCAAAGCGTGAAATATATTTATTCACAAATCAAATGATGTAACGTTTTTATTTGTATTCCAAAGTGTTTTGCCCGCGACTAACAATTTATTAATTCAGTAAATATACACATTTACTGAAAGTGATACATACACTCTAGGTGTGTTGTAATTAATATGCTTATTATTAACACCAGTTGAAAATAAGTCAATTATCTGATAAATACATTAGCACGCTTAATAAGCCAAATAAGCTAAATAAGCACGCATATCATAATATATTTACGCACGCGTTTAAACATGTCAGTATGTCATCATGTCGAGTGCGAATGTGCTTATATTTTAGATCGGGGGTTGCCAATCCACCGATCGCAATATAATTGTTGATCTTTAGAATAATATAGGTCGATCTTAATAAAAAATTAACTAGGTATACTATTATAAACTTTCGTATCTGTGATATGATATTATATATTTTTTAATAATTGTTTATTTAAACTCAAATGTTAAACGATTATAATATAGATGAATAGGTGTCGATCACCGCAAATTTTAAATTTCAAATGTAGTTGTGTCATTTTGTTACCGATCAAAATTTGATTACCAACCTTTTGTAGATAATTTTCAACAAAACCCAAAATCCAAAGAATACACAAGTCGGAACAAACAAATATGGTTCTTTATCACCTGGGGGCATTTTTATACCACTTGATGGGACAAATGATTAGCCTTGTTTTGATTCGGACAAGTAATACACGCTCTATATACATTATAATATTTATGTGTGGTTATTCATGATGTTCTGGATTAGTATTTCATCTAGAGTCCGAAAACAGAACGAGTGAAACGCGTTTGTTATACGCTCGTAAAAATATCGGCTAACATGGTTTCGTTGGAAATTAATTGGCTTGTCTACATCTTCGTCGCATTAACATTGCACCAAAAGCATATTAATATACAGTTATTAAAAAGATATTATTTCGCCATAAATTTCCGCCGTGAATTACATGGAATCTCGGTCGTTCGTTGTCGACTAACTTGACCCAGCATCAACAATCACAGCTACGGCTGTATGGACGATCATAAATAGTTTTCAAGCGAGCAGGCAAAGAAAACGTCGACCTAATCGACCAGTTGAGAGAGCCAACTAGTTTGTTTTTTAGCAAGCCCGTTCGTGAAGTGGAGTGCCTACAAAAGCAAGTGGGTCTTAAATAATTCATGCAGTCTTCAGTTTGGTCGTCGTATATTATGAAATCGTTTAAACAGTCTATTACGAGTGACTTTAATTTTTAATTTTAATAAAAATATTATTTTTATCATTTATTCAACAAGTAAATTCGATAATTTTTTGTGATAAAATATTCTAAATTTTAAATCATATAATAAATGATTTATATTTTTCAGTTAAGAAGGAATGTTGTAAATTGAAATTAATGGACATGAGGAGTGATAGAAAACCTCAGGCTTTAAATTAAGAATAGATGATGTAGTATGATTAAATATCAAGATTCAATAGATCCCGACACCATAATGTTATTTTAAACTTTAACTGGGATAAATTAGAAATGATAGGTGGGCATATTAAATATAATATATGAGATCCCTATGGTTGATTTTAATTGAATCACTTGAATCCGAGTAGACGCGTCTTACTGTACTGCAAAAAAAATCTCGGGGTATCGAATCGTTATACGAATTGTTTGCGTTCAAACTGCACTCCAAGACCCATGTATGGGGACTCATTTTAACCTAGCTGCGAGGGCGGTGATAAAAATTTCGTTTAATTTTCAATGTTTCCACTGCAATACAGTAAACCTGCCCCGAGTTCCGTCCCGAACGGAATAAACGCGTGATATTAAAAATAATAATAGTACGTCAAAAGCAACGGTGGGCAATGCATAATCGTGTAAAAATCTAACGGGACAACTTTCACGTAAAGCGCCGTGTAGTTGTGCTCACACGCGGTTGGGAAACCCGATTAAAACGCGTCCTGTCGCAACGTGTGATAATAATAATAATGATATTATACTGTAACAAATATATTCTACGTGCAGTTGCGATGAACTGTCCACTCGACACGTGAGCACGGCATCATTTCGTCACCGTAACCGCATGTAATCATATACACATATTATACCCAATACTTGTGATAAGTAATAAAAGTATAAGTTTCGCGACGAGAGAGAGAGGGAGAGAGAGAGAGAGAGAGAGAGAGAGAGAGAGAGAGAAAGTGACTGAGACTGCGAAAGATGCGCGTTAGTACATATTTGTATTGGTTTACCGTAGTATTATCATCGTGATCCATAACGCTATCACACGATCCCGATCTAGAAGTGGCAAATTTAGGATTTTTCCATAGTGAGAAGATAGTTATCTATACTTAGTAATAACTTAACAGTAAAAAGATGTAAATATTTTTAGTTATTACTGTATATAGGACTAGGAAGTTGATGCATTTTCCTTTTTTCTTTTGTTTTGTAGAGGATGGGGAAACTTCTTGGACGATGCTTTCTTAGCTGAAAATGCGTTTCAATATAGCGTGTGAATCTAAATTACTAATTTTTATTTTGCATTTATTTTTACTTTTTATCATTGCAATTTTTAGACATTTTTACTAAAATTAAATACAAATTAAATGTTACACTTTAGAAAATACTGGATTTAAAAATATATTAGAACAATTTCGAAAATTCTTAACGGCATAGGAGCTTCAGTAAATGTTTTCCTTCCAGCTTTATTACCGAAGGTTTGACTCATTTCAAATTTGCTCCCGTCACTTCAGTGGACGTGAAAAAAATATTTTTTCCAATATCATACTAGTCCCATCCGCATCGTAAATATGTCACTGTGGGTGCCACCCTTAATAATTGATGTTCTGGTCCAGGATGGTTCATTATGGCGTATATAATTACAATGCCTCGACTTATCCATAATTGCAACGTCTCGATTTAGCGAGCATATTTAACAATCCACGGCCAAGACATTGACTGCAGTATACAAGATTTCTCCATAAAATAATTCGGAATAGGGGGTGTAAACTAATGTAACAAGAATGATGAATAAAAACTCAGATTTCGTTAGTACGAGAATGAACTTTTTATTTCTGTAATTTTTGAGTTCGGTACCACGAAAGTCATACGACACAAAGCTCGGACCAATATAATTATATAATTAACAAATATCAACATTTAGATGTATGTAGGGAATTAATAACAAATAACAAGGGAAATACCTACCCTCGTGACTCATACGGTGTCTCAAAAACTACAGTAATCTCATCCGCGAGGGGACCGCCAAGACCATCGCATGTATACCGTGGCAACTATATGGACAACAATAATAATTAACAGCTGAATGTGCTTCGACTATTAATCGTCATTAAATTTTAATAAAGAAATTATAAAAAGAAATTACCGGCCGAGGCACTTTGAAACACAACAATCATTTTAATAACCTGACACCACGTTCCGTCCCATCGTTCCGTCAATGACGCCCGGACAAAAAAATGAAACATTCGTGGGTCATAAGAATACTTTGCGAAAAAAAAAAATTCAGCGAGCACTTATCGTCTAGCTATAAAACAAGATTATCGATCGCGAATAATTTGAATCGTTGTGCGTGATGGGAGGAAACCCTCAGCGGAGTTGTTCGCGGAGAAACCTGATCGCGCGTTATCTCAGCTTATATATTCGTCCGTCACGAATCATCGTTGCGTAGAGTATACATATCCATATTTCTTTATGCGTCGTCGGTGTTGCATTTATTTTTTCTTATTCCTCTATCGCCTGCCGTCCACTTATACGGCTTACAGGGCTATTCCGTACAGTGTGTATTTAACGTGTAGTGTATAATATGCTGTGTGGTGTATCTCGATGTTGATGGGCGTGATCCGATGTAATTGGTCCGATGATTAATGATGGATAGCTGATTAAATATCGTCATTTTAAATCTGCAACAACATTATAATATATTTTAACATTTTTTTATCGATCCATATATTTTTCTCACCTTTCGTGAATATGTATTAGGTGTTGGCAGCAATATTAATAAAATTGTATTATGATACTTTAAGATCTGAACACAAACGTTGTATCAACTGTCTATGGGGGGGGGGTGAAGGGGGTTCATAGCATATTTTCTGAGGCTAATTCTCTGGAAAGGTTATTTGAATGGTTGAGGAACTTGAAGTTTTGGAATACAGATGTGTGTACTCCAGTATACTCCTGCGACATTGGAGACTAGAAGCATGTTTAGGTATCTGTGTGAGGTAAATCAATAAGCACACACCAAAGGTATATTTGGGGGGGGGCTTTTATAGCGATTGTAGTATAGAAGTTTTGGTTGTGGAATGATTAGTACTTAGTAGTATTGTATTATACATTGCTGTATCATGGTCGTATTGTCGACTGTGTCGTAGACTTTTACAACTTTAAAACTCGTATATTACCCATGGAGATATGAATAGATATATAAAAATATAAGATGCATATGCATAAGAATATTATTTTACCCATTGATGAAGTAATCAACATATATTTGTCAAATTAAGAAAAAAAGATATATTGCATTTCTTATTGACTACCTTGTGTTTACTACTTAGGTATTCGTTAAATTATATTAATTAATTTTTTGAGACTAAATAGGTACAAATGATTATTTGTTATTATTTTACTTGCAGAATTCAAACTTCAGGAACAATTAAAAATACTCATTTTTTTGTTTTTATTAATAATCATTTTGTACTCAGTATATAATTGATAAATGGTTAAAATATTATATAAATATTTTATACAATTAGTTAGGTATTTATATTTTTTATTTATTTACTCGAATGAGCATCAGGAACATGAGCTTAAGGTAATAAACTGTACATTTTTTTATACTTCTGTATTGGAGAAAAATAGTTTTTGCCACCCTATGGTCTCAACACTCTCAACTTGAATACGCCCTTGGCACTTGCCAAGTAGGTTAACGGATATTACTGCGTTCCTCATTTTTCGTATTTTAAACAATTTATACGACTGCACGAATTGTGTCCGTACGACGACATAATCGATGGTTATCTATTAGAGGCTCAAGTGCGCCAAAAGTTTAAATGTATTTTACGTGTAGAGCAGCAGAAATATATACATATTTATATATTTATTCATCGATAATCCCGATAAAAGCACCGGTTTACGTTCCTAGATTACTGTCTGACGACGATATGCCGTTGCACCGTATTACCAACACCGTGGTATTCGTTCGAATCGATATGAATCATTAATGACGCGATGTGCGGTTTTACCGAATAAACGCATGTGCTGTTTATCGCGATAATTCGTACAGCAATCGGTTCAGAACGTAGTGTACGCGTGTGAAATAATTGAACCGTTCGTTCGAGTGAACCGTAAAGTTAAGCTGCGTTTATCGACGTCGCGTGTAAGCGTGATTGCTGTATAGTGATTTGGAAGGTAGGCCATGAACGTAACGACATAAGAGTCGAACATAATTATATTATTTCAGTGTATAATCAAATAAGTGATAGTTTTTTGTTTCCTTGCGTTCAGCCGACAGGATTTTATACACCATCTGCTAATGCAAATAAATAGTATGCACACACACACACACACACACACACACACACAGACACACACATACACAAACACACATGCACACCTTCACACACACACACGCAAACACATGCGCGCACATTACCAACCAATTTATTAAACGTTTCCCAATTATAGCTCATATAATTTCACAAAAAGTGTCAAAAATATGTAACGCACTCTGGGTATTAACATTGCGATAAAACTTATTTATATAATTAAAAAATATCTATCGTTTTGTTTTTACGAATATATTGTTAGTTGTATTTCCGTTCATTGGTCCGTGCCTGCTTAACAAAAAGTAATGTAATGGTTTAGTCGTAACTGATTGATGATAAATGAATTTATAGAAACACGCTTAATAGTTAATATTGAAAATGATGTAAATATTCGTATGCGTGTATCATTAACGATTCCGCAACGTCCAGTAGGATTATAAAATGAATATTGACCAACTATTTGTATTGATTTGGTAATATTATAATCATTAAGATTTCGGATTATTGTTGGAACCTAGCGATATCCGGGCGAGTAGATGTAAGTAGGTTACTATTCTCTCGCCTGACATATTTTAAATAGCTCAATTCACCGTCAATATTGAATTCCTTTATGTGTGCGTCAACGTTGATCACGATCGTTGGTGTAACACAAGTATATGGTAGCATGACCCCGTGATGACACGTGTAACGCGAATGCTGGCAAGTAAAATGATGGAAACCAACACGACAGTTTTACGAGATGATTCCTGCTGAAACCGCGCCGCTAAACGTCGGCGGGCATGCCCAGCCGTTATAGAATTCACTAAAAAATCATCAAACAGACATTTTTCTGCACAATAGTACTCAACGTTGATGAACATGTATATTATAAATACAATATGCATTCGTCATGGGCGCGCGTAATCATCGGCTATTGGAATACGCCGGAACAGAACAAATCGTGTGTCCGACATGTACCCGCGGTAATATTAATTCTATATGGATGATTTGTGACGATTATATTCTGTGTTTTTATGATTTTTATTCTGTATGCACGATGAGCTTATATACTGCGAATATGACGATAAAAATGTTTTGTGATAAAATGCACGTCAAACGTTTAGAACGTTTAATAATATTAAGAACCGCAATGAAGTAGAAAATGAGGGAAAAACTGCGTTAGAACTGCGCCGTTTGTGTGTGATGGTAGTGATAGTGGCGGAGGTGGTGGTGGTGGTGGTGTTGGTGGTGGTGTTGGTCGCACGTAATTATTGCGTGAAAACTATTAAATTCAACAACTTACAACAATTCGAACGAACAATAATCAACGCTCGTCGATCCTTATTCTTTATTGTCAGTAAGCAGAGTTTTTCTCGATGAGTGTTAATATTTTTTTTCATTAAACATGTGTATTTGTTACAGTCTATAAGTAAAATAACGATCAAATACGTCTCGTAGTCACATTTCATACATTCAAGGATATATAATATCATTCGGATCTTTCGATTATTTTATTATTATGTCATTCTATTTAATTTTATTTATTCATCTTCTTTTGTTTCATCAACCATTATTAATGGTTATTAATTATTATTAATTAATTATCTTGCTATAATATCAAAAAGATAAAAGCAATAAATAAATGGAAAAAAAAAAAACATTCGAATCAAATCATGATAGCTACAGGGAATATTAGCGTGATCTGGACGTCTCTAGACCGTGGGTCACAGGAAAAAAATTATAACAGAAACACCGTCCACCACCCTAACAATAAATGTTACGAATACTCAATCTAAATCGTTTTATAAAATACTACGATAATGTATGCGTATATGTGTTCGCAGGAAATAAGCCTATACCATTTTATTATTATTATAATAACAATAAATGAAACGAATCTAGCTAAATAATTTTATCATGCTTATTATACACGTTTACCGTGAGTGCATGGAAATATGCTGTGTGTGCGTCGTACAATGCGTATACTCATGCCGTATAGTATCACCGTATCGGTATTATTATTTTTTAATCGTGTTGCCAGCAGTAAAATATCGACGTATCGGCACAGCGCAAATCAGAGGTGAATACGAGAGGGGTATGGAGGCTAAAGCTCCCACCCCTTAGGTACTTGAAATATTTCAAAGATTATTTCAACTTTCGGTTTATTTAATATGTAAAAATTAAGGAGCAAAACCTACTACACGTCTTATAATATCATAATATTTCATACTCTATTATCAGTGGATCACCACATCGGTCACTGGTTCATAACTTGATATCATAAAACGTGTTTCTGTACCGAAGTATAAACGGTTTTTCTAAACAATTTTGGCAATATCATATTAGATCAAAACTTGTTTAGGGCTTACTAAAATATGTTTGCTCCAGTGGCACAAGGGAAATAATAAAATCTGTAGAACACGTATTGTCGGGTGCTCGTTGAAAGAAGTGCATAACCAAAAAGTTTATACATACATTTAAAAACAAAGCGCCTAACAGTTTATAAGTGTGTATACTATACAGCAATGGTGGCCAACATGAATATGTTTGCAAGTCCCACGGATAAATATAATTATATCAAGAGCCAAATTATTTATATTTTATTATTTTTACAATTTGATTTAAGTATTAAACATACCTCAGAGCCGACAAACATACAAAATTACATATAAGTTCAGTAAATTGTAGACCAAAAAATTTAAATTCATAATAATAATAAATACATTTTCGGTTTTTGTTAATAAATGTGGGTCGCAAGTTGGCCACCCCATATTATACTGAATAGTATCAGTTTAAGATACTGTCAATTTTATGCAATTTCATAAAAATTTAAATTTCAAACGGTCATAACATTTTTTTCATAAAGTCTAGTAGAAATTTTTTTTTAAAAAAGTATTTAGGGGGCTAAGCTAAGCTGAAGGGGGACATTTCCTGATGTCCCCCTATGGTTTGGGCGACTAATAATAAGTTATGATAACTGTTGAAGCTATGATAAGTTTCCTGTAGTTCAATAGAATAATTGATTTTATCATATTTTATTAAAAGTATGTAAGTCATTTATAAAAAGCATATCCATAAATCCGAATAATCTGGATATTTCGGCAAATCCGGATTTGGATATCCGAAAAATGTTCAGAAAATTCAGATATTCGGATTTCACGCCCATCCCTAACGTGTATTATATATATATTATATATATATAGGTACAGGCGGTACAGCATTATATATAAATATATATATATATATATGTATTTATTTATTTATTTATACAGTATATAATTAATGTTATATAATGTATACACAGCAACAACATGTCATATTATACAGTTCTAAGTACATTCATGATTTCTTTTGTAATTGCACAGTACAGTATCTTATAGTATAATAGGACTTACAAGTCCGTACATTTGAAATAAATACATTATAGTATATATAGACATAATATAACGTATAATATTATAGTATGATGGTGCAACGCACAGGGAACCGCCTACTCACCTGCAGTGTCATGTCATTTCATTCACGTTGCACTTTGGCCTGTACACACTTCGGAATATTCCTCTGGCATGCTCGTACATTAAGATAAGCCATCACCACCGTATACTGTAAACATTCGTATCTAATCATCGGTTTTAAAATAAAATATACCACAGCGCACGGATTATGCGCTTATGAACTGTGATAATAATATTATCGTATACGTGATTGGTTACAAGATTTGATAACAGCGACGCACCCAGGGGGGGGGCTTTGGAACTAAAGCCCCCCCCACCTCCCCAAAAAAAAATATATTTGCACTAAATTATACATTATTATAGCATATTTTCTCAAATATAGTACTACAATGAAGATTAATTAAACATATAATATAACATATAATAATAATGGTAAAAAATTACCATTTATAATTTGTGGTAATTATTTACTTATGTGTAAAGAAAATAGGAAATTATTTAAGGCCCCCCCCCTCAAACAAAAATCCTGGGTGCGCGCCTGTTTGATAATAATATAATACGTAATATAATATAATATCGTACGTTTGCACGCAATGATTCTGTTGCATGCGGTGACCTATAACAATTAATATTAATTAATACACTGTGGTTCATTCTCGTATAACGTTGCACTTGTAGAGAACACGTAGATATGGCCGTCTCGTGCGCCACGCGTACAGTGTACTATTATTATTATAACACGTTATACGAGATGGAGGTGCTGACGATCCCATAACGCAGTAGTGGACACCCGGATCGTATCGTAGTATTAGAATTTTAAATGTACAACATTTCACAATGTTACTCGGCCGAAGTCACAGATCACAATATTATTACGTAAACGTCGTCGTACCTAGTCGTACTCGGTGTGGTAAAAAGTATTTTGAGTATTACTCGAATAATTCTGAAAAGTATTTCAAACGCTTGAAACACTACAAAACAAAACAAAAAAACAACCACTCTGTTACACTGATAATAATGTCATAAATTCATAATTACCTTTTAATTTGTATAATACTAATAATACTATAATAATTTACTGCTACGGTGTATTTACACTATTACGTAACCCTTTGACATTAAGTTTACATCGAGCATTACTGATTATACAACTATATACGACGACTGTAGAATTAGTTACTTATTAAATAAATAAATTTTAATATCATGGTGTATGAGAAGAAACGAAATAAAAATTAATAACAATAATCTTATGTTCATTTCAATCTCGACTTGAAAATTATATACATATCCGTTATTGCGGTTTCACGAACGATACGAACCATTCCTCATTTATTCCCAAATATATTCTAACTTCTTTAATGTGCATATATAATAATATATAATATATAGGCCTTGTGAAGTGTTCAAAATTCGGTTACACAAATTAATATTCAATTTTTTACTGATGAACATTATATTTCTTGATACATTTTTTTTTCGTAATTTTTAATTTTTTGAAAATAGGTCTATTATAAAAATAAATATTTTTATGTATTATTATAAAAAAATTCAGTCGATTATCTGTTATAGTTTTAGAATGTGTTGCCTAAATAAATTTTAGTGTACTCTTTAAATCGGAAACGGGATGGAATACTAATGATAAAAGTTGAATGTCACTTAAATTATCAAAACTATTATAACTAGTAATACTATTGAGGTGATTATAAAATAAGGGGAGCAGGAATGACTTAAAAGTCCTTATCGTGCAAACAGGATATTTTTAGGCCACTTTTATAAGATAATATTAAGTTTTATATTACTTAACAGGCAGCATTTTTTTTTTTTGTTTTTGAAGAGTATCTACAAACACATTTTCTTAGCCTATATACCTAAAAATTATTCCATTATACGTTTATCTAACATTCCATGGTTTGTTCTAGATGATTTCCATTTACATTTATTGAACTGAAAATACTGAGCGTTACTGAAACCTTTTGATATAGTATTTTAAATAAGAGATTGTTTTCAGTGGTGTACCCGTCGTCACCTCCATCGGCCATGTTTTTTTTTTTTTTATGGTAATGATATGATTTATGATATTATAATGAGAATACGTAATAAACTATTGTTACCATTCGTGGTTCTATATCTAAGATTATTATCTACAACAATAATATTTATTATATTATAATACAATTATTTAAGATTATGTGTACGATGTTATTAAATTAATATATTATAAATATGTTTAATATTTATGGTACCACATGGATAGATAGTAATGATTTATTATAGATCTATTGTTAATCTAATATTTCTTTGTTATCGTCACCGATGACAATAAAATTGCTTTTTCCATGCCACTACTCATCTTATAAGTTATTATAATTCTATGAATAATCAGTTTTTACCTTATTTAGTTTAAATACCTTATTTTTCAATTATTTTAGTTGTATGATTCATAATTATTATGAACAACTTTTGCCATAGAGACTGTTTTAAGTACCTTTGTCAGAAAAAAAAAGTATTTGCCATTTTTCAATGCACAAAAAAACAAAAGCTAAATGATTTAAGAATAAATTTATTATGTAAAATATTTACCTAGTATCAGCGTTTTTCTTTATTAATTAATAGATCTGTTGTAGAGGTTATATAAGTACTGATAATGATCAAACTCATCAAGCTCAAGAACATGTTGAAATTGAACAGACATTGAGTAAAGTAAAATGGTAGTAAGCGGTTTTTATATACATATAATATCTGCCCGACAGGCATGCATTTGCACAGTTCACGATATGTTATGTAGATCCCTGGGGGTCTGTGAGATGGGAGTTCGTGGAAAATAACGTAATGGCGGAAAAAGTGAACTTTGTTGAATTTGATTAAACTTGCTTGTTATTTATGTAATGTTGTAAATGTTGCGTAAATCGGATTTTTGTAATACTCGTATATTAATAGTATGTGAACTATATGAATAACATTTGAATGGGCTCAAGGAAACAATTGGAAAAATACTTCTAAAAATGTTGAAAAGACCTCTGGATTGCGTCCCCTTTCAGTGAAAACTATTTCAAATCTGCAGTTTTATTCGAGAAAAAGAAAAACTGATTAAGCTGAGAACGGATTCTTCAATTGAGACGTTAAAAAAAAATCCTTTATCATCTTTGGGGTTGACGTGAAAGACTTGAGCTTTCCTGCATATAGCATTCAATGTTGTGATCATGAGCACTGTTTATCTGTATTAGTGAAAAGGGGCTTTTTTAGCTCTCTTCACATTATTTACACATTTGTTAAAAATAAGTACCATAATAGACTCTCTATGAGTTTAGACTCGAGAGTTTATTTATCATAATATGTGAAGTCAGATTTTAAAAAAAATAAGTGCTAGCAAACAAGCCCGAGGATCCCATTAAAATTACATTTTTCACTTAATATATATTTTTTTTTTTATGTATACATTGTATGATACGTCATGTTGATTAAAATAAATAAATAATTTTAAATTTTTCACGATTTTGTAAACTCTTATCTATCGAATGTGAAAATCAATGACAAGATGACGTTTGAGAGTCCGTAAAGGCTAAAATAGTGATGAGGAGAGGTCATCAATGGGTCCGTGAATATGAAAAAATGGTTGAGAAACATCTATACACGAACTTACTATATTATAATGAGGGGGCATATAACGTTGGACTGTGTATTCTGTTGTCCATTGAACGTACATGATGATAACCCTCGACTGTGTAGATATTTCGTCATCAGCTTTTATCTATGCGAACCGCGCCGTGATTCACAACGCTAAATGATATAATATAATATATGATAATAATCAACGACGATCGCGGCGGCAACGGTGGCGTATTACAATCGTTGTATAACGCATTATTACCTACACGTATATTATTATGGCTTTATCATTGTGTTATATAGTACGTAATACGTATAAGACGATACAGTGGCCGCGCGCACACCTGAAAATAAACTTGATTCGCGCACCGCCGTTCCACTGCGGTCCGTCTTCAGATGCAGGCCTAGGTCACGCCGAAACTGACAACGACCGGACCGGTTGCATTATAGAACATGGCAAATGCAAATTGCGATTTTATATTTTTCAATACATATTATCATTATGATTTCGGATGTTTTGGCAATATATGCATTACGTGATTCCCACTACGGTACGGCGCGACGGCGTTGAGTAAAGAGTTGACAATAATTAATAACATAATCAATGCACACGCGACCAAACGTGGACGTATATGATAATATATACTCGAAGTGAATATTTTATACATCAATTGGATTTCATCTAAATTTCACACACGCATATAATGTCATATTTTCCATTGTTTACTGCATCATTTGAGTTAGATATTGAAATATCGGGAATACGATTGGAATGTCAATTCGTACATCATATTATATAACCATTCGTTCTTTATCGTTTCACTGTCTACACACACTCTACACTAATATTATTATAATAAACTTGTGGGTTTTTTTTTTTTATTATTAGCTTTTTGTGAATACAGATAGATATAGCTCGACTACTTGCGTTTTTAAAACCGAATCCCAATGCAAAAACAATAAGATATCCGACATCTACATTCCTATATAATATAGTACCTACAGATATTATAATATTAAATTTTTATCAGCCATATGCTTTTATTATATTTGTAGTTTTAATATTGTGCACACCAAATCCAAGTATATAAACATCGAGTGGCCCTCGATAGAGTTTTGAAGATTACGTGATATCCGGAACCTCTTTGACAGACATAACGAATTATTGTTTATCATTATTATTATTATTGTTTTACGGGAGTTATTTACTTTACTGTTAGTATTATAACACACGCGAATTGTTTTTTTTTTAATGTTTATGTTTTTTTATTTCGTAAACGACAGAACAACAATTTGAATTTAAAGACGACTTTCTTAACGATGATTTTCACTAAACTCTAAAAATAATCAAAAACTGTTTTGGGTTTGTATTACACGTCACACATTTATATAATTTATCCATTATGTCATACAAGTATGTACTGCAGTCGTTATATGTAATTAGTGTTAATTGCACTGTGAACATATTTTATCACAATAACTATTCTGTTTGGCGGGCTTATAGATAATCGCTGTATTAGATTTAGATATGGGTCCATAATAGGCTATAGCACCACTCTAAGAATAATACTCGTACATCGTAATTAACCTTTTCGATTAACTGTACTACCCACACTTTCATTTACACTTATTATTTGTATTTAACTAATTAGTAATAGCCGTAATGGTAAAATCGTATGGGATCGACTCTCCCACAAATAAAATCTCAAGTCAAATATATTATGTGACATTGTAATGCACTTCTGCAAAACAGACTTCAACTATAATGAATGCCAGCTATCAATTATTAACAAATTTGAAAAAAATGTAAAAGCAAGTCTATATCAGCATTTTCATAATATTTATCTGTATAGAATATAATGAGTTAATTGACCGGATTCATCTGATAGCCAGGCTATGATTAAAATGTTTCAATTTTACTTAATTTACAATAATATTTACATATAATTTACAAAATATTAAATATTTCATACTATATAAATGTAGAGTGAAAAGATGCACGTGTAAGTAACAACTCCTTTCTAGAATCTGATTTAAAATAAAATTCCTCTAATACAAGAAATTACAATAATCTATTCTATTTCTATCCTTCTGCTTCTAATAAAAATGATAGAACCAAAAGTCCTGTTAATCATTTTATGATAACCGAGCATTCCGATACTGATGGTTTTATTTATTCATTCTCATTCTTGTTTTCTTTCGTTTTATCCTAAGTTTTTTTTTTCATATTAGTCATTATAATGTGCATAAATTTGTATCAATTACATTGTAACGTCTATATAGCATATTAATGAATATATTTATGTTTATTATGTACTTTTGTTTATTTTCATTAATTTCCTACGATATTCAATAACTGCATGCGCTTATATGTAAAAGACTTAGGTCCGTTTTTATTTATTTATTTATTTAGTATTAAACGGGCAAGGCCCTGTTACAATAAGATAATTACAATATAAGTATGGTGGATATGATAATACAATACAATATTAAGATAGTGAAGTAGTAACATTGTAAATTAAAGAATACATAGTAACAATAATAATTACAACAACAAAAATAATAATATTATAACATGCGATAATAAAATAACAACTTAAATGAGTGGACGTTTGGTGAGTCGAATAATTCTATTTCATGGTTATTTACGGTTTACATAAGTCTATTGTAGGGAGTGTTATCCGCATAGTTGGTAATCTGTAGATTTAAACGAAACAAGTTTTTTAATCGTGTATTACGAGTTGGGGTATTATTAAAGGATAAACGGCTTAAGAAATCCGGGCAGTCTATATCACCAACCAAAAGTTTATATAAAAAACATACTTTATTTATTTACTTACAAATAAATAAATAAATATACGTTATTTTTTAAAAACGAGAAATTGCAATTTACATCACTGATAATGACAAAAAGATTATCTGCATACTATCTATCTAAAAAAAAAATATATTAAATACAATATATAATAATTACATATATTTAGAAAAAAATCTTATAGATCTTTACAAATAGGTACGGAATAATGATATTATACACACATACACATACACACACACACACACACACACACACACATACACACACACACACACACACATTCATAAACATGTTTATTTATTAAATTTTTAATATTATGAAATATAAATGTTATAAGTAATAATGCAATCGAATAAAATGGTAAATAAATAATAATACTTTCGAAAATCCGTATAAACGGGATTTTTTAATATTCGTCAAAACGGAAATCCGTTCAATAATTTATTCAGAAACAGTTTGGATGGATAATCCATGTTTTATTTATGTTATATATACTGTGTAAATACGTCCACGAATCAATAAAAGACATCTTTCGTGGTTGGTGGAACTGAATCCGGGTGGACAGGAGGAAACTCGGGGGATACTTTGATTTGAAATGTTTGTAAGATTAAACGTGTAAAACTATTTATTGTGCTTGCGGGAGATCGCGATCGATGACCGAATTAGCACGATAGTCTCCTCGGTGGTGTACGTATTTATTTTGCATACTCGCGCATTATGTCGCAAAACCACATCCGGCCCAGTTCAAAATGAATGTTATTATAAATCGCTCGTTTCTTCCAATAATAATATTATTATATTGTACGGCTTTGCTCGGGGCAATAATTTTTCATAATATTTTTATCATTTTCAATGCTATACAATAATATTATATTATTTAATCTCAAGTATGTACTCATTGATTTACGTACTCAATTCTAGTTTTATTTTTCGCGCACTCTTACTGCGATTTCTCGTGCGATCACTCAACAGTAAATTACCGCATTAATCATTAATCATTATATATTATTGCAGTAATCAGTACGATATTTATATCGTATCAAAAAAATTGAAATAATTATGTAATCGCCTCATGATCAGATGAGAAACAATATATATCGAAGTCGTGTGAACTTTGCACAAATAAGAATCTCGAGTAATCTTAGTGCAAATAAAACTGTCGGCGATCTGAATTACAGTAATCGAAAAAACAGCCTCGCAATTAAATTAATCATATTTTAATAACAGTATTGTATAATATATTGTGTATAGAATCTAAAACGATAATAATAAAAATTGTTCCATACGAAAACGGAGCAGATGTGACGCGTGTGCGTGTGTTATTATACCGAATTCGACTTTAACGACCGGTAGAGGGGAAGAGAAGGGAAGGGGAAAGCGACAAAAAAATGTCCCAACTCTTTTTTAATCCCGTCTTTACGGACGTGAAATTATTATTATTATTATTATTAGCCGGCCGGCATTTAATATTGCGGCAAATTCGCACGCGGACCGAACACCCCCCCCCCCCATCCCACGGGCCCACCAAGGCATAACCTGTACATAACCGCGATACATAAAAGTCCGCGACAGATAACCCTTTCGTCGTTGTTGTCGGCGTCTCACCGCGTGTCCCCCTCCCCTACATTACCCACCCGTACGTCACGCGTGAGCGCGTGTGTGTCTACCTGTGCGCTGCGATCACGTTTCTGACGCTATTTACCGTTCGACTCTCATCGGGTACCACACGCCATGGCCGGCTTCGATCTCGATCGAGTAAGTACAACACACACGACGTTATATAATATTACAGTTATTGTCATTCATATCTAGTTAGCTTGTACCGATCTTATAGATGTTTTTTACGTGTTTTATTACGGTTGACGTGCACTTTTCCTTAATCTTATAATTGCCCCCCGCCCCCTCGTTATTTATCATCACCGTGATACTGTTCGGTAGTAATAATCGCCTCACCGTCCACGATCGTGTTCGTATACGTAGTAAAGTACGTCGTCGTCGTGCCCGCCGTCCACCGATCGGCCGGAGCGAGAGGAAACAATTTGAGTAACTATATTATACGCATATAATATTATAATGTCTGAAAACGTAATTTTCCACTGGGACTCTGCGAAGTCCTGCGCAGGCTCGACGAAACAATCGGTGGATGCCGTATACACGAAATTTTTCTCGACACCAATACACGAGATCGTTCATTTAGGTAATACAGTACTATAATAATTATATTATATTCGAAGCACGCCATCAGTGACCATCACGCGTTAGTCTCATATTGTTGTTTGCGTTGGAAAAAATGTATAAATAAAAAAAAAAAACACATCAAACAGTTGCTCACCGCTCAGCTACAATCGTTGCAAATTTGCAATCGTGGGAAATGGCAATTGCAGCAGCCACAATATACTAATAATAATAATAATAATAATAATAATAATAATAATAATAATAATAATAATAATAATAATAATAATAATAATAAAATAATATTACTATCATCACGATCCGCCGTATTAGAATTCTTGAGTGCGAATTCGAATATTAGATCACTGAGCGCCGCCGCAACCGCGTAGGTAGGTACGCGTCATAATAATACTAGGTATATTAACCTTTCTAATGGAAAATTTGATTTTAATTTAATTATTTCGCGGAGAAGGTGCGCGCGTATATTTCGCGTTAACAATATTATCATTATTTGTGCAGAGCACGCTAGAGTGTTCAGACACAATCAACTTTAATATCATGGTGATGTGTTATAACTTGTAAATTGTAATGCGTTAAACGTAACGTTGTAACTGTATTATTATTAATTCTCGAGAAAACTATTCCAACTGACGACGAAGGTTTTTTCCCTTCCTTGTCGCTGTAAATGACGAAAAAACCGCTTCTTCGCTCCCGGGTCGAAATCTAAAAAATTCTATTCCAACGTCGAGGTAAGAAAGATAGATAGAGAGAGAGAGAGAGAAAGATGGCAGTGAGAGTGAGAGTGGAGGATGATGGGGGCACGACGAAGAGACAATAGAACGTCGTGTTTAGATCGTTGTGCCTATACATCGTTTAAAAACGTTCAAATAATTAGGCGTGAGCATAATATTATATTAATGATTCTTTTTTTTTTTTTTAATTTCCCTTCGTTTCCGATTTATTATTATTATTATTTTTTAACTTACTCTTGATTTTTAATCACTCGCCAACCGGTTTTGGTGAATAAAATGTTGAAACGAAAAATAATACACCGACCGCTTGAAACCCGTTTTCCCTCAAGTTGCACCATTATATATATATTACATACCATCTCATCGCACAGCGCGCGTCGTATACGGGTATACCTACCGGGTTACTTATGAAACGTCTACTGAGGCCGGATCGTCGAGTTTAACGACCCCTCTGTCGAAGTATAAAGGGCAATTGATATGTTATAAATTATAATGTTTTGTATACATTATACATTATAAACCGAGATCGCTTATGTGCGCGTGGCGATGGATTACGAAAACCCTTGGAGAATTGTGGCAGTTCCTATAGACTCTATAAAGTATAGTATAGAGTAAAATGTCCACCATGATAATAATGTTCGTAGGTCAACCGGATAGAAAGCACGGGAGAAAAAAAGAAAAAAAAATGAAAAGCGCACATAATATCTTATTCCGGTTTTTTTCCTCTCCCTCCCCAAGTGGATTGCGATCATGTAAATAATACAAATTATAATACGTGCAGTATAATATTTGAACGATTTAAACGGCCATTAACGCGGACGCGTGCGCATAATACCCAGTGGCGCACTAAGAGGGGAGGGTTAAGGGGTTACAACCCGCTCTCCCGAAATGTCTTCCTTTATTAAATTACTTTTAACTAAGTTTTACATTTTAAAGCATACTGGGATTAACGACATAATATACATGACAAAATAGACTATTTTGCCATGTTAATAATATGAATTATTCAAATACGGGTATTGGATTTATAAATTAATAAGTTTATAGATTACAATACCCATGTTGTTTATTATCTATTCAAGTATTTAGTAATTATATACTGTTCAAATTTTTACCCTTTTTCTGGCTACTGCATAGAACTCTACAAAATTCACCATTTTAGGAAATTATTACATGCACAACCCCTTACCTTGGAAAAAAAACATGTGTGCGCTACTTATAACACCTATATAATTATTAAATATTAATATTCACGCCGTCCGTGTGTGCGTTTCCTTGTAGTCACAAATCTGTTCTTTTCTATCTTTTCTCCTGGTGCTTTATATGCTATCCAACGTAAGCGTGCACATCTTAAAACCAAGTGCGTTTAACTCGCGTGTGTCCGCGGATGATCGCGCGTTTTGACATTTATCTTTATTAATTATACAGCGGTTATGATTTGAAATCAAAACAATAACGATTGAGAAAGACCTCTGAGTGGAAAAAGCGAGAAGCGTCCGTAGGCGATTTAATCAAGGTAATCGCGTGAAATAATTAATTACACAACACATCATAATATTATAATACAGAGTAACGACTTCTTTTCGTCTGCACGTGCACAGATACAGGCCACACTCGACGGTGATCTGGTTTCATCGCGTTCGACAATTTTTTTGTGGAAAAAGACCAACCGATTGAAAAATAACAGTTCACCAAGAGTGTCGGAAAAATACAGCGCGATTAGGTGGTCTCGAGTCGGAGCGTATTCAGACATCAAATTTGAAGGCCGGGAGAAATTATGAAAATATAATATAAATATACACTTACCTATAAATAACTCAAATAACTATCATAAAATATTACCTATAGTTTATTTTTTCATTTTGATAAGTGCGGGTCAGTGGAATCATAACGCATTATTATATTATTAATCAAAATATTATGTTTACCTCTGAAATTTAATCGGTTATACTTATAGGTAATATATTGAGCATTATGCAGTGGCCAATTACAAACACTGTTATTTTCTAACAATAGTTCATATTTTTTCCTTTGATGAACAGTCCTTATTCCTAGGTACGTTACCCTGGTGTCACACAATGAAATTATCCATCAAGTTATGGTACAATTGTTGGTAAAAAATGTTTTTGAAAAATTTAAATTGGTGAGTTCGTGGGTGCTTGTTGGGGAAAAGTTTCCCTAGCACCCGTAACTAAAAAATATATTTTTGAAAGATAAATATTACGGTACGAATTCTGAAAATATTGGTACTAATTGGTACAAATTGTGGTACAATTGTTGGTGAAAAAAATTTCGGAAAATCTAACTTTGTTGTACCAAGATATAACATACCATTTATTCGTCAGTTATCGCCATAATCACGCCATTGCTCTAGAACCACGTGTTTATAATGCTGTCGAGTATCGTTTTAACACGGACGCTACAAGTATTATGATAATCATATGTATACGGTGTTCAACATTGGTATAACATAATTATTGGTCTTGAAAGAATGCGTCCCGCTACCGCTGTTCCCTTCCTCAAGGTCCGATATTTTCACGACGAAACTTTCCAATAAATACCTACATAAATTACAACAGATCCACGGTAACCGTACAATGTATTTCTATATTATAGAGGTGACCGCGGTGACCAACTTGTGCAACGTTCTATTCAACGAATTTAGTGAGTTTCGTTATGTGCATGATGTATAGGAACATAAATCGGCGCGCATGAATCGTGTAGCAGCTGCTCTGTGATGTTATTTGGGCTCCATGTGGATGTCAAAAACCGACGACAACGTTTACCGTACGCGCAGTCGAAAAATGTTTTCCGTATTCGGATGATGTGTGTGTGCGTGTCCAATTACATGACCGGATAGAAATTTCGGAATTAATTAACGATTATCGCTGTAACCGAGCGTTATATGAAATTCCAAAGACGCGTTGCACCGAACACATAAATCAAATACATAATTATTATTACAAACGTCGTCGTCGTTTGATCGTCTGCATTCGAAACATGTGCTTGCAGTGGTTTTTCTTTCGTACGGTTATTATTGTTATAATGCGATTCGATTGGAAGATTATCATAGAAACGACTGTTTGCCCGTTTCAACGAAACACATACACGAACGTCAACTCAAAATCTACTTATATAATTAGATATTGATGGAAACAATGACACGCCATCGTCGCCGCAGCCGCCACAAGCAGTACCTGTTGCAATCACGAAGGCAGCTGGAAGACCTGATGGAAAAACGTAATACGAGAGATGGCATAATATATAATATTATATACATACGGGGCGGAAAGTGAGCATTAATCGTGACGTTTGGAATTCAGAAGCGATATTTAACGCATAAATTGGGCAGGGATGTAATTACATATATCATACTATACAATATAAAAATGATCGAGTTTCTTTATATAATTAGTAAGGATATTTATGGTATTTTTTTTTTTTTTTATCGAAAATCATCATTCTGCACGGGTTACTGATACCGTATTATATTCGAATACGTTTTGTTTTTCACACCGAACTGGATAAAAAATAGCTTGTTCCGCAACTTTCGCATCTATGTACAGTTATATGCCAATGGATATATACGACCAAGCATATCGAACGGTTTCACCACGACGAAGGATACGCGTTCAGACGTTTCGTTATTAAAATAGAAAGATCCAAGAGATGATTGTCCCAAGAAAATTCGACGCCAGTATGAAGATGCAAACACCAAACCACGGGCAGGCGGTAGGTCAGAACATCATAATGCAGACATCTTTGGTTGCAGTGAATACGATTTTTACGACGAGTTGTTAACCGTATACATACGAAACAAATAATTCGTAAAAGCATTAATTCCTACTACGCTACGGCGGCGGTTAGGTTAGGTGCGTGCTGCATAATGAGAGGAATAAGAATTATAACGGGCAAAAATGTGTGTGATCAAAAAATCCAATAAAATCAATGCATTACAATAGACATTGGAAAATAAATATAGTACACGCGTAATAAATAATATTGTTATTTAACAGACTATTTTATTTTACTTATAACTATCAAGAAAAACCAAAAACTTTAATAGTAATAACACTAATACGTTTTTCGATTTTGGCCAGTTAAAACTCTAATCGTATTCCTCCCACAGTGCGCCGTGTATAATTGAACTCAAGAATAAAAAAATTAGTGGAAATGTTTCGTTTGCGCGCGCGCGCGCGCGTGCACCGTGTGTTTAGTGTCCGTAATGAAAATCTAGTCTCGGAATGAGAGAATAATTTTATTATTATTTTAACGTCAAACATTTAATATAAATTACGATTATGATGTTGATGTGAACACGCGTGCGTGCGTGCGTGCGTAAAGTGATAATATTTTCGCGTGTTCGTATGTCTTATTATTAATTCGTCGTTCGCGCGTACTAAAAATGTTCACGTTTGGAAAGTATCGACCCGATATTATTTATGGCCCGTTTCTATTGATTCCTCTTCCGGTTAACATGAGAAGGAAACAAATCCTGTTTTACAATCCGATATTATATTATTGTAACACAATATAATATACATATACTATTATAGATATATAGTATACTCGTGTGGATACAAGCGCGATGTGATACGGCGGAAATTGACAAATTCAATACTCAGGTTTTACATTTTGCATTTACATCAGGAACCGGTCGCACGTGGATTAGCCGTGTGCGGAATCCCGTCGGGAAACACGCGAAACTTGATAGATATACTCACACATATACACTACGTACGTATAACATTAATTTTTAATTGGGTCAATAATGGCCAAGATTCTTCCGCCAAGTTGGCCAAATGTTTTTTTTTTTTTTTTGATAATATAGCCAATATACGATACACATACTCTTATATTGTACAAATACGTAATGACTGTATATTTTGAAAATAAAGAAAAAATAATACAAAATGCACAGTTTGCTGGATACGAAAAGTAATAAGTACAAACGTGCCAATATTAAAATATATATGGCAACGTGATGCAAATCGCAAAAAGATAATATATAGGGCATGTGTTCATAAATTGACTCTACTTACAAAGTTCCGACAGTTAACTCATACAAATAAGGTTAGATGATATAAATAATAAATTATGTTGTGCATAGGAAATCATGGTGGCCGCAAACATGGTGAGGGTCGTCTGAAGGTATTGACAGGAAAATAGTTTGGAAACGCGAGATAATTTTCGTGTCCGGTCAAAGGAGTTTTTACTTATTGTGTTTTAAGGAATTTATTACAGCGACATTATTTTCAAACTTAAGAGTCGATGTACACCACACTCGGCGTACTATGGAAATATGTTTCGCTGTTACGACGAAGCATTATTATATTATGCGTACGCGAACAAGATAATCATATTATTATTATTATTATTATTACGTAGTATACGTATTTAACTATGGCGTTATACTATTATATCGACGAATGATTGACATTGCCGTGGTCAGTCACTGCGCGAAGATTGCTGCCGTCGCGTTTTACGTAACAGTACGTTGACATGTCTGCAGCGAATAGAAGAGGCGCCCCCGGTTAAAATGTGCTGTATACAGGTATCCGTGTATACACCCGTTTAATAATATAAATATTACATAGGTTCTCACGGTCGGCGGTGTCGTGTTATTGCATGCGATTCGTCTTTGGTTTTTGGACGGTACATTTTGTTCGCTATCCTTTTTTTAGTTTTTTTTCCTCCGCTGATTGCACGCGGCGTACCGACAAATGAAATCTATAATTACGGTGTGCACCGTGCACACGAGGAACCGTACAGGTGGTTTTGCGCTTTTCGCGGTACGCAGTATATTATATGCGTTACTAGCCGCAGCACTACGACGGGTGCGACCGGAACCCACTCGCGGGTTTCATCTTCGACGTGTACGGACACACGCTCTATAATGGCAGCACATTTTTTATCTTCATTTTTTTTTTTTTATCATTATTATCATTTCTTATTCTTACCGTAGTATACGTCAGAAAACTCATTAGAAAGCTTGCGGTTTTTTCCGCGTGCGAATATCGATCGGTACTCACAGTGACGATTATAATAGCGTAGAGACGCGTTTTTAATTTCTTCACATAAACGATCAACGTCACGTCTATTATCGTTGGATTTCCTATGTTTGCCCGACTAAACCCGCTAAGTGCTTGCAAGCCCGTGATGATCAGCAGCCGCGGCTGAAGTGTACATTATAATATATTATAATATCATATACTGTTCTCCAGTAATTTAAAACTCTATACGTCCGCACGCGTCAGCTAACCGCATAACTTCATATTGTATTATACAGAGTATCTCAGGATGATTATCGAACAAATGCAACAACTTTTGTTCTATCGCTATAATTTTGTATTTTTTTTTTTTTTTAAATTCAATTTGCCTTTTATTATACAATTTTGTATTATTATTACTATTATTTTTTTTTTTAAATAAATAGGTATTGCGTTACGAAAAAATTGTATAAAAGTATTTGTTTTCACTCTTGAAATTCTAATTTGAAACGCTAAAGTTTTATTTTACCATTTAAATAAATGGATGATTATTGTACATTCTATTAGAATTACATTATATTTTATCTAAATTAATGGTGATACACAAATACAATATTATGTGATAAAATTATGTGACACATAATATTATTATTAATTTATTCACAAACTTTCACAAACACGAAAAATCGTAAAAATTTAACGGATAAACCTTTGTTATAGTCTAAATATGGACTATATATTTTTAAAATAATTTTCTTATTAAATGTTGTTTCTATTTACAAAATTGACCAAATTTAAATTAATGCAAAATTCATTTTGAATGAAATTTTCACTTAGAAAGTTAGAACCACTAGATTAATAAAAAATACAAGATAAAATTTATTAAATACATTTATCTCTTGAATATTGTTCAAATTTTTTTTCGTAATGTTCTAAACATGATTCAAGTCACCTCAAAAATTCGGTCGTAGCGGCTGCTTTGATTTGGTCCTTACGTAAAGTGTGACATGCTGTCTAAATTTTGTCATGATAATTAGAAACATGTTTAGAACATTACGGGAAAAACTTTCAACAATTAATATGATAAATTGATTTATGTTTATTTTGTATTATAATATTATTACTAGCTCCATTATTTTTGTTATATACTATATTATTGTACATATTGAATTACCTAATACAATTGACGGGATAGAAAAAAATAAAATATCACATTGAAGTTTTGACATTGTTGTATTGGTTCGGAGACCTCGATTCATAATTCGAATACTCGCCACTATACTGCACCTCAATATATTCGACCGCAATGCATTATTTCATGTAATAATTTATTCGGCTAAAGTCAGGGCTAACCTAACCGATCGGAGTTTGTGTCGCGTGACTCGTGTGCTATTACATATTCGGTATATCTTTTACACGCTGTCGACGCCGAAACGATGTATTATATTATTGTACCGCAATGTACAACAAACCGAAAACGCGACGAAAGCGGCTATGTGTATATTATGGACAGGTAGTAACTCTGTATGTATGGAATCGTCCGGGTTACGAACGCGTTGCGTAGCCGGCTGGCTTTTGTCTTGTCTCCTTGCGCGCCCGTGTTGATTCAATAGAAATTTACGGTTTTCAAAAATGATTTTCTCGTCGAAACAGCTTGTCAACCGACGGCGGCGGCGGCACAATTAAATAATTTATTTAGTAACGGCAAAGATTATTACGCGATTTTGTAAACATTACACACTAGTCAGTACATATAATAATGCACATGTAGGTACAATACGCGCATGTATATGTACGGGAAAACAATATTGTATCAGCGTATGCATGTGTGTGTGTGTGTGTGTGTGTGTGTGTGTGTGTGTGTGTGTGTGTGTGTGTGTGTGTATGTGTGTGTGTGTGCATTGCGTGTTTATTTTATTTTATTTTAAATGTTGAAAATTCGAAATATCCATACATAGAGGTATACTACGTGTGTCGAGTGTACAAAAGGTACAAAACAAACCCATCTTTCATAACTAAACAAATACACAAATACGCAATGAGTTTTACCTCGAGAATAGAATTGTAGAATACATACCTACATACGTACATAATATATATATGTTATAATATACAATAATGTACGTACTATTGTATAGGTTTCGTACGAAATGTTTGACCGAGAAAACACAAGGAACCATATAATCACACCCGCATCGGACAATAAACTTGACACAATCCTTTCTCTTTGAAAAAAAAAAAAAAACAGAATCTATTTGAATGCGAAACGCGTGCTCGCGTGTGTACTACCATTATGTTATATACTTAATGTAATAATTCGTATTGGCTATATAATGGAACACACTTCAACGCACGCGCACCGTAACCCCGCGTACTAGTCGTCGTCTACCTATCGCCCAAAGTCGAGAATGTATACATTAATAATGTCTAACGCAGTTGCATCGCCAAGACGGTTCAGTTGCAGTTAAACGTCATAGCGCACGTGCACCGCGGCCGGCCGCTGTATTGTTAAACTGTTGCCCGACAACTGCAGTTGCACACGCATCATCGTGTCGGACGGATTTTATCGGCTGCGGCTTATTTTTCCGCACACTAAATTTTGGTTTTTTTTTTTTACGTGTTTTTCTTTTCCTTATCGGTGTGCAGCCTTCATCGGGGATGGAGTCGCGAGACAAGTGACGGGCACCATGACAGACCACGTAAGCCGACCACGAAGCGATGCCGATCAATAGCTGCTATTTAATATTACTTTGCGCCGCGGCTGCTTGGTGCACCGCGACGCGGCTCACCTACCAACAGCTGCTGCCGAACCGGATCAATGGCAGAACCGTGCGAATGGTCGGTATTCATTTATGTTCCACGACCGCGGTACAGGGGCGGTTTCACAATATTTTTGTCGACTCAAATATTCCACCCACCCACCCACCCGCCGACCGTCCACTACACAAATTTGATAAAAAAAAAAAATCAGTTTGGTCGAATTATATTATACTTATTAATGCTATTATTATATATTATTATTTACTCGTAATCAAAAAACGGATTTTTAACTTTTACATTTTATATTTATTGGCTTTGTGCAGTGCAACGAGGATGAAATATATGGACAATATTTATCCATTATAGTGTTTGTAGAAAAAAATGTACTTCGCATTATATTATATAGAATTAATATCAATATTACAAACGATGACTACCCCACCGGCCATCACCATTTACCCATAATATTTTGACCGGGACAAAGCTCCGGTCTTTTGCATGTTTAAACCGCCTCTGCCGCGGTATATACGACCGGACCACGTGGTGCCCACTGACCGCGTTCGCGTCTATCCCGTGCGCCGTTGTTATTGTTATTGTTGTTATTGTTATTATACTGTTATTATCATGCCTTTGTGTGTTGTGCAGACGCCGGCCGTCAGCGAAGACATCGTCGTTGCGCCCGCGCCCACGGGCATCAGGAGGCAGCCTTCGTTCCCGGGGTCGATGCCGTTCCCGTGCAAGAACATGACGTCCCCCGGGCTGGGCAGGAGCACCGTGAGGCCGACCAGCGTACACAGGCTCCGGCCCGGCGACATCGACGTGGTGGGCGCCATGGGCGACAGCCTGGTGGCCGGCAACGGGGCGCTCGAGGAGTACGCGATGGGCACGTTGATCGAGTACCGTGGGGTGTCATGGGCAGCAGGTACACTATACCGTATGACTTGTGCGCACGGACTAGAAATATTATTTTTCGATTTATAAATTTTGTGTTTTTTATTATTTATTATAGTTATAAAGTTATCCTGACAACATCATCTAAACTCAAGTGTAAAGAATGACATATTTTTTAACATTATTTAAATTTGATGACAATATGGTATAAATAGTTGGAATTATAGGTTTAAAAATATTGAATAGAATAACAACTTTTACATTACGAAACATTAACAGTTAAACAAAATAATAAAAATAATATGATATGATTTATAAATCAAACCTACACTAACGCGTGGGTTCGCTACTTTAACTCTAATTTATGTCACAATGTCTAATGAAACAAAATACTTAGTGTCAGCGTAGTTAATTAAGAGCTGGGTGTTCGTTCAAGTCAGAATCAAGATAGTATAGGATCAATCGAAAACAAAACAAACTAACACTCTGATTAGCATATTAATAAGGGATGATTCACTTATAAATGCGAAGTACACAAAGTTAACTGTATCATATTTCCATATTTTAGTGCTTATAGTGTGCGATGAGTGTGTCCATTATATTATTATACACGCGTAACATATCGACCCTGTTATTGTTATTCCACACCTATAAATAATCAAAAATTCACGTATAAGCATGTACAAATCTTTAAATACAATTTTAAATGGGAATTTCGGAAACGAAAACGCTAAAAATACACTAAAAATTGTAGAAAAAAATATATAATTTCAAAAACTGTAAAAAAAAATTTGTAGTATTTTAATTTAAAAATACACGAAATAGATTTGTGATGGTATGCATTAAAATCTTTGGGAAAAAATGTCATAAATGTGTTGAAATCTTAGCCCAAGTCATAATATATTATAGGTACATATATAATATTCGCTTCACAATTTGTAGTTCTGTACCACATCATACGATATTTCATATTCCTTCAAATGTGCCGTATCACCTACGATTTAAGTTTCTAGTGATACTCATCTAGATACATCACGAGTACATCCTCTATACTATAGTGCGCTTTGCCCAATTGTGGATACCAAGCGCAGTAAAAAGGAAGCGAATGCAAGATTCCAGAAGGGCCCGACAGTAAATTATATAATATTCAAGTTTCACTGCTCGGAATGCTTTCTCGCGTAAATCTTGCTCACACTTGGTACTCGTTCAAAAAGCTGGGTACGCATTTTAGTCTTTTGTCATCCATATAAAAGACCTGTGGTACAAACTACATGCATGCATATGCATAAAATAACAAAATATATTAGAGCATTGCGCGCAGCGATTCGTAGTGAGAATACGATTATTTATCGTACTAACCTACTGTAGTAAAATATCCGCTTGACATCAGATCTTTAACACTCCCATTATAGCCTTATTTATTACTGATTACAACCACAGAAATGATTGACGAGAACTTTTATACCAATTCAAGGTGGGACAAATTCTGATTACAGACCATTTCACTTATTTCCTCGACAATATACACTTGTTCTTATCGGTTCAGTTGTATACCACATGTACCGTCATCGTCACTATACGTATGATTACGCAACTCGATGATATCAATTTGGTCACATAATTCTTATTTTATTATTTTATATAGGTAACTTATAAATTAGGAATCCCGTAACATATGACTGTTTTTATGTTTTTATAATACATTCAAACTAGATTTCGATCCGGTCTTCAGTGGCAATACATCGCTGAGGACCTATACTATGTCAAACAACTAAAATTAGCGATTTTCGATATAAATCGTTACCACACATCTTAATAGTTAATATACTACATACACGTTGTTATATAATAGTTTTGAATCCGAATTTAGTTTTATCTAAATTTCAAATGTTGAAATAATTTTGAATTTCGTCGAGTGGAACAGTTATCGTATACACTATACAATAATTGGACATGATAATAATATTATATGCGTTCTTATATATTTTTGTTTGTATGTACCAAGAGAAAAACCCAATTCTCTGTTCGCTCGGTGCGATGTGGATCTATGTAAATATTATGTTAATACGTAAATGCCATGTCATCGCGATATCGATGGGAACGCAGGTGATTCGAGCAACGCATATTATATTATTATTATTATAATTATTACAACAATATCATTGGCCGAATAGTGTATAAGTATAATGTTTTTCGTTTCCAAATCAAGTTACAAGGAACAAAAAAAAAAGAATAAAGAACTGCGATTGTTGTTTACGGAGTATAATTTAAATACGGGGGTGTGTCTTTTTCCCAACGTTTAACGGGTAATCTTTTTATGACGCGTTTGTACTAGTATATGTAAATTTAATGAGCCGTTACATACGCTCGGATGATTATTATATTGTTATTTTTGTATTGAACACGGTGCGTTTATGTGTGACCGCAGGCGGTGAAGCCACGTGGCGGGACTATCTGACGTTACCGAACATTCTCAAAGAGTTCAACCCCGGGCTGAAGGGCTATTCCGTGGGAAAAGGTGAATTCCTCGCGCCCAACTCTCACATGAACGTTGCTTTCCCTGTGTCGGCCGACTTTGACGCGTACCGACAAGCGCAGTTCCTTACCAAGAAAATGAAGAGAGATCCGGACATTGATTTGAAAAACGATTGGAAGGTATGATCAACACGTTTTCTGTACACATGATTTACATACATATGGTATAGTGCACAATACGTCTATAGTGTAGAACAAAGCAACCATCATTGCATTATGTTATAGATCGTGTACGTAGACGTATTATGTATGTTTATACGTACGTTAAAACGCTGTGTGCGTCGGATTCTGGTGGTTATCCCGCGGAGCCCAGCAGTTTTAATGATAATTTACGAAAAAAAAAAAAAAAAACAAATACATTAAAATATAGTTATACAAATCTTACAAGTATTTTCATAGCTATTAGAAATATCTACATGCCCAAATGTCCATGATAATCATTACCGTATTATGAATCTGTATATGGAGCTAGCTGCAGATAAATTATTTAACATTTTTTCGTCCGTTGTACATAAACGTAGTGTTTGAAGGGGAAAAAAAATATATATTTAATTAATTATTTATTTAATAAGTATTTAATTTATATTTTCCTTTTCCTCTCCAGTTGATAACAATGTTTTTCGGTGCCAACGACTTGTGTTCCGGGCAGTGTTACGACAAAGACGGCACAACTCCGTTGCAGCACAGCAAAAAACTGCAAAAAGCGTTAGACTACCTGCAGGCCAATCTTCCCAGGACGCTAGTGAACCTCGTACCTGTCCTAGGTGAGTGTGCGATATACACGCAGTACATGTGTGTGTGTGTGTGTGTGTGTGTGTGTGTGTGTGTGTGTGTGTGTATACGCATTCCTGTACGCGAAATACTCGTATACCTATTTAGTATAATATTTTATCATTATTATGAAGCGGCTTTGTACACACACACACACATGGATTCGTATACGTATATGTACTGAAATTGGAAGTGAAAACGGTGCTTGTACCGCACAAGGTTAAAGCGGCTGTAGATATCTTTGTATACGATTGTATAAACGGATATGCACACGTGATTATATTATTTTATAGTGGGATAAAAACCGCACGCACACGAGGCATAGGCACTTGCCACACGCCGCCGCCGCAAACTCGGTTAAGTCAAACGAACGGAGCTGGTATTTAATATTATTGTGAATGAGAACCACGCCAATGTTCACTTTCACGACCCAGACCCTACGGAATGAAATGCATTATCATTACTGTTCATTCACTGCGGGCACATGAATATTATTATTATTATTATATCGTTACACAATATAATATTATGTTTCAATCGGTCGTATATCATACGTACGCGTGTACGTATAGTGCATATTAATGCGATTGCGGCAATCAATTTTAACATTAACCGTGATTTACATCCTAGTGTTTTTCCCATACGACTACTGCATCCTGCGCGGATACCTATAGGTAACTCTACAGCTGATTGCACGACGATAATTTATCATCACGTTATCGTCATCGGTATACATCATGACGAAGCCACTATATTTTAGTGAATCCCGACACAAAGCGTGTACTTCGAGATTAGAAGTTTGCACTACGGATTTGAAAAACGTGTACTAATAAGTAACACTAGGTACCTATACGAATTTCGAATTTTTAAAAAAATAATATTTTCCATTAGGTATAACAAAGTTAAATTGTTATTAGTTACATTTTATTGAGCTGCTATCGCACATTTTACTACCACCAATGTGTCTTCCGTATACATAACATACATATAAATTAAATCATCTTTAGTCCCCTCATTATAAATAATATACATTTATCATTGTTTGTGTGTTGCAGCGGATTACTCATATGTAATGTAGGTAGTTCCCTAACAATAATGTGCAATTTCATTGTTAAAAAATAATTATTATTAAAAAACAAATGTTCGTATTTTACAAAAAAAAACCATACAGAGGTGATGTAGGGGTTTTACCCTTCCCCCTCCCATGGCTTAGTATAGCATCTTGTACAAGAAAAAAATGTGTACCTATACAGATTCTTATGAAAAATAGGGAATGTCATGATATACATTGTATACACGATCGTAATGTTGTTTTATTATAATATTTTGAACGCACGCGCATGTCTCGTCCGTTTGTGATATCGTCGTAAAGTGCGTTTTATGATCCGACTTTCTTATTAGTTAAGTATATCATTATTGTAATGCAATTCTCTCCTCACTCGGTTCGGATTGAAAACGATTTTACACTGTAGCTTTTAACGTCGAACTGAGAACACGCGTCCTACAACTACTACATTGCTATACGACTTTTCCCATTAGTCATTATGGCGAAATTCCATCAACTGTACACACAAGCACAATCGTGAACAAGCTAATTGCCTAGTCATTGACAAACCGCAATGAGTCAACACGTATACACCATTATAATTAAAAATCATTCGAGCCGCGTAATAATTTATGCGGAATATATCATATACATAATATATATTATAATATACCAAACGGTAAATATTCAGGAGTCACGCGTAGTTTTCTCTCTCGCGCGGTCACTGTGTTTCTATATCGCAGACAGACATGTATTATCTGGAACACACAACACGGCTTCCAATTATTGCTCCTCGTTTGGATGCAGTGGACAACAATGTATTATTATGGCGTAGGCGTATGTAAAGTGTACCATTCAAACGTCGTCGTCTTAAACATTAATTGTTCGCATAATAAGAGTATTATAACACGCGCAGGCGACGTATACATCACTTGTATACCGATGTAATGAAGTTTATGTGCTAAGCCGAAAATGTTCCACACACCCACACAGTTAAAACTTGTATTGTTCGCCAACACTAAACACACGTGCACCGACACCCGAAGATTGATGGATCCGCCTCTATAATACGTGTGTCACGAGAGACTTGTCAACGTGTGTGACCGTGTGTATCATCATGCAATAATATTGTCGCGTGCGTTTGTTCTTGGCCGCGTTCGCAAGTCATCCGGCCGCCGCAGCCGCCAACGTTTTGCAACAGCCTGGAAAGTGGGTTGGGGGCGCGTAATTTCACACGGACAATCGGCGGCGGAGGCAGCAGCAGTTGCAATTGGCTTGAAACGCGTTTCGCATACGAAATGAACTTCCAAAAGAGCTTATCGGAAGCGAAACAAAAGTGAAAGCCACTTAACACACACTCACACACACACACACACACACACTACATACATACATACATACATACATACATACATACATACATACATATATACATACATACATAGATACATATATACATACATATATACATACATACATACATACATACATACATACATACATACATACATACATACATACATACATACATACATACATACATACATACATACATACATACATACATACATACATACATACATACATACATACGGACAATGCAAATGGGAGCGTATAAAAATAATATTTTATATGTGCCTATGCGTCTATATCTATTATATTATATTATATGAGCAGTATGTGAACATACGACTGCAAGTATAGATTGTAAGTTATAACAACTTAAAACGAAAATTCAAACAGTCGTAACTTGTTGCGCGTTGTTCCGTCCGACTGCACGATGTCGTTGTCAACTCTATTATTACTACGTGATTGCACCTGTATTTTACACATTTACTTTGAGTATACATTGGGTATTCACGCTGTATAACGCGAACGATAGACGTTGTTGCACTCGCGCGCGCGTGTATTGTCTTTAATAGGCGGTAAACAGTGGCGCAAATTCCATGTATCATGATGGTGTCGCAGTCACGACCCCATTAGATTGAAGTGGGTGATTAAATGTTGTCCGCGAAAATTGTTTAACACAGTTTTCAGTTAAAAATACAGAACTAATGAATAAAGAAACAACAGTCCAATTTTCATGACTTATACTAAATTTTGAGATGGGTGAGCAGGTGGAATTGGATTCGCGACACGTTTTAAAAATACTCTGTGCGCCACTGGCGGTATATCGTATACGGCGTATAAATAAATAAATTGTCGTATAATATGTAAATAGCACGTACGTAGTGTAATAGCTATATTATATCCACGACTCTCGATTTTCCGTGCAATAATGATGATATTGTTTGACATTTGTTTTGTTTGTTCGGTACAGACGTGTCGGTCAGCGTCCGCGTCAAGAGGTCGTTCATGTGCCATATGCTGCACAGGTTTTTCTGCACCTGTTTCCACCAGAGAGGCAACGAGATGGATCAGATCACGCAACTGGTCCGAGACTATCAGACTGCCGAGCAGATTTTGGTAAGTTCGGTTTTCCCGTGGCATGCAGCGGGGGCAAATTGTACCCCCCCCCTGCACGGTTATCGGGCGAAAAGCACACGTACACCGTAACGTCGGCAGTTGTAATATAATATCGTTAACGGGTTTTTGCTCCTCCGCAGATCAACAGTGGTCGTTACAACAAGAGAGAAGACTTCACCGTGGTCATACAGCCGTTCATCAAGCTGTTCAACGCTCCACTGGACAAAAAAAGACAATTCGAAGAAGTCATTGACATATCGTACGTCACCTACGACTGTTTCCACTTCAGTCAAAAGGGACACGCTCTAGGTAAACGCATCCGCGGCATCCATCAAGACGTTCGTATGTTTTTCGCTCCAGTACAGACTCGGGTCCGCGTTTCGTTATAATCACTTGATAAAGCGAGTTCGAACGATATTGGAGGGATGCTTACATTTTTATACTTTAAATACATAATCGCCTATACTCATTGGGGGGGGGGGGTGAAAGATAGATAAACAGTAGGTCTAGAATTTTAGATATTTTTTGGTTTACTGAAATCGATATCAGTAATTTACCGCAGCCAGACGGTAAGACCTAGGTTCGACCGGTATTCGTACGTAACCAAAACAATACTTTTGTAAAATAAATTTCAAAAAAAAAAAAACTGGACGGTGTCTCGCTCTGCTATAAAGTAGGAGGTGGTGTGGAACTCGTTCATAAGATAGGTCATTATAATGGATGTGTTAAATTTGAATGCAATGATCATTGAGTACTAAAAACGGTTCTGAACGGAGATGATTTGTCAGTCTAGATTCTGGAATATACATTATATCATAGTTAAATTGTAATATGATGTTAATATTTGTTCTTCGAACCCTTGTAAAAAATAATTGTGGTTATGTGTTTTAATAATTTTTGAATGACAAAAAGAACAACCATTATGAAATTTTCTAATAAATTGTCATGTATTTGGTCCCAGCAATATTTTTAATTTCAACAATTATAAGTTGATCCCATCACTCCGTTCAGAATCTAAAAAAAATAATTTGAAAAATCGAATATTTGAAATTGATATAAGTAACTAAAAAGTTAATAAGATATTTTGAAAAGAATATTCCAATCTCAAAAACTGTTAATATTTTCAATTTTCTACGACTTATAATTTTTTTAAAATAAGTAATATCTAAATTTTTTTAGAATAAATCGTTATTTTACGTATTTTTTAAAAATTTAAATTTCAAACGTTTATAAATTTTTTTTCTTAAAGTCCGTTAAAGTTTTTTTTTATAGTTATTTGAAGAAAATCTTATGAATAAACTTGTGTTAGATTTTGAAGCTTAAAAAAAAATTGCGACAAACAATTTTTGATTTCTTTTAATTACGATACGTAAATCTTGTAATAAGCCTTGTATTCAATTTTCAAGATTTTTTGGATTACCGAATTTTTTTTATTGATAATTAAAAAGAAATACTTGAAAAAAAATCGAAAATTTCAACTGTCTATAAATAGTTCAAAAAAAAGTAAAATATTTTGAAAACTTAACAATGTATAGAAAACGCTACATTTGATGGAAATTGCATATATTTGCAATTTTTCGTTTTTGAGTTATAGTAAAATCAAAAAATTTATTTTGCCAAAAAGTGGTTTTATGTAAAAATGCCCGTTTTTCTGTTATTTTTTATGGTTTTTCTTGACGCTTTTGATAACTATTGAAAATGTTCAACTGTTTGCTTACCAAGTACCAATTAAATTCACTTTATTTTCAGAAAAAATGCTATATAAATAAATAAAAAAGAAAGAAAATAATAATAAATAAAGAAAATCACACATTGTAAAATCAATATATTCATCACTCTGTTTATAATTTAAAATCATCATACAAAATATATACATTTTTTTAAAAATACAATTTTATAAAAACACCAATATTATTCGGGATAGTTACAAGACAGATGTATTATTCTGGACAAATTAAGTAGAGAGCTGAAAAATTTAAATTATTGTAAGTGGAGGGACAACCTCTCATTGAACCAATGGTTAATATTGTGATTTAACAAGTGCTATCCCGGTATAATCGTTGTTTTTATTTTCCTTCACAGCTGCCAATTTGCTGTGGAACAACATGCTGCAACCAGTCGGCGCAAAATCCGAGTCTTCGATGGACTTCATCATGAAAGACTTCGTTTGCCCGACATTAAAAACCCCATACATATTTACTGCCAACAATTCGGTGCCATCATCAGACTATCAGAAAAGCAACAAACTCAGATAAACAGCACGTGTAGTTCCCCGTTGTAAACGAAAATATATAGACTCAATCGATTATTATAATATATTGTATTATTATATTATTCTTATTTTTATTCTTAATTTAATTTTTATTTAATTTTTGTTTCTTTTTTTTCTGTTTAATGGTACAAATCAAAATCCTAGCATTTAAACGCTACGGATTTTAGCTTATACTGTGTATACGTTTTATAATGTTAATATTCTTTTATTGTAAAAAAAGGATTCACATATAATTTATGCAAGAGGTTCAAAGCTAGAGTTTGCTTGAAAAAAATTGCATTCTTTCCCATACGTGCAATTTTTGTCATGTTTGACGTCAGAGACCAGAGTTGTGCGGGGATTTTTTTTATCCCACAAAACTACTTTATATAATTCGAAACGACTATAAAATCATTCGTCTACTCATATTGTTATGATTATTATTACTCATATTATTATTTTCCTTTTTACAATGATAATTATCATCGTTTAATTATCCGATAAATAGATACCGCTATTAGTTTTCTCTTAATATCTTAATCTTATGTACATTTTTTAATGTGTTTTGTAAGATTCTTCAAAGTTCCATTAAAAAAACTGTTATATCATTATATAACTTTTCATTACTATTAATTATTTTCGGAGTAAAAATTAATTCTATACGAAGCAATAACAATTACTATATTATCGTCGAAGCGTGTTTTATAGTCGATTTTATTTATGCATCATTATTAGTGTAATTATAATATAATATACATAATTAAATTATCGTTGAAACGTGTTGTAGCACATATCACTGTATTTGTGTAAAAAATAGATTTTGGTCAAGAAAAGAAAACTCGTTTTCCGCTCTGTTAGACATAAGTCGCCTCGTTGCACGCTCCCCAATGTATTGCAGATGCATTGTGTAACAACGATGATTTGTAGCGACAGTTTGTAATTCGGGCGTCGTAGTGTTCAGTTGTGTTTACGAAATTCGCGACAACAAACGTAAACACAATGGGTACGAGGAAATCCTCGAGGATACGGTATGTTTATCAACATTGGTTATCTTGGACCATCTCCAAAATATTTAATCCTTGCGATATCTTGTGCGAGTCCTCGGACCGTCGGCCGTCGTCGTCATTATTGTTATTGTATCGCATACATGTATGTGTAAATTCATCATGACGTATTCGAGTCACGGAGATTTCATCAAACGCGGTAGATAGTGGACGGGGCAGGAGATGGAGAGGAGAAAAATTATAGTGCGCAATATTTCGTCTCGGCCAAGACCGTCGGTTTACGCGCACGCGAACAAAGCTCATTTGTATATCATAATAATATTATGTACATAGAGGTACGTACAAGCCAGCGGATGGAATGATCCAGAAACCGTGCGCGACGAAAAATATAAATTTTACCTGGCGAACGATCGCCGCCGACTGCTGTTCCACTCGAATGTAATATTAATATATTATTGTCATATTATATTATTGTTCGTACAAGTCCGAATGCCCTTGGACGACGGTCGTGGACATCTCGCGTGTGTAGATGTTAATAACATCAAAACACTGATACCTGGGGTCGCGGGGATCCTTCAAAACGGTATAATATAATGTTTGTATGTATGTACACAATAATTAATAAATTATAAATGCACCTATATCCAGTTCGCGAAGATACTAAGTACATCGCGGTGTGATTTTTTCCTCCATTACTCCTCCCCCAGATTATCAGTCGTTTCCGGACGTATACTTCTCGAGTATGCTTTGTGATGATCCGAAAGATTGACACAAGTACATGCGATTGACATCGATCCGATAAAAAACCAGAATCTCAAGTGAACACACATCGTATCGCGCATATACCAGTTGCCCCCAATAGTATATTCTTTTATACCAATTCCCCCGAAAATACGTAGAGAAAAATGTACCAATTACCCTCAACCGAATGCACCAGTTGCCCCCAACTGAATGTACCAGTTGCCGTCACATATTGTATACACGATTACAAAACCAACCCGTAAAGTAGGGGTGGTAAATAATGTATGACAAAGACATAATATTACTAGAATGCGTAATTTTAGACGTAAATACCTAAGCGGATCACCAATATATAGGTAACGCGATCAGCCGATGAACAATAATTAAACAAATTAGCTTAATCGCAAATCGCCATACATGTATTTTTATTATTTATTATATCTTTATTAGTATTTTTATGTATAGGCGTGTTCAGAATTTGGTGGCCCAGCATAACTAGTCGAAATAATGCTTTAATTTCAAACTTTGGGGTTGGTTTCCGATAGCAAACTGAATATCCTTGGTGCATTATAGAGGTCAAAAGTAAACAGTTTTCAGAAAAATCGAGAAAAAAAAAGTGATGGACAAACGGGAATTTTTATGCAAAACCCCTCTAAAATGTTACCTATGGGTGTCCATGTTGGAGGCACAGCCTGCCGAGGGGGCCAGTTGCCCATCCGGCCCCTCCCGTAAATACGCCTATGTTTTTATGGTTATAAGAATCGACTTTGTGATACGATGTAGGTATTCTTCGTTTGGTACATTTTAGTAGACGAAAAGTTCTTACGTTGTTAACACGATGGAAAATATTAATTATTATATTATAAAATTGTATACATTTTTTGACTAATAAATATTATAATTTTAAATAGTACATTTATTCATTTATTTTATTATATATATATATATATATATAATTTGTCTTTTACATAATTACTACCTCTACTTTACAGGTTGGTATTACAATCGTGTATATAATATGTGAGGGTAACTGGTATATTCGGTTGGGGGTAATTGGTTGATTTGATTGAGGGCAACTGGTATATTTGGTTGAGGGCAATGGGTATATTTGTTAAATACCGAAAAAAAACCTCTGAGGGCAACTGGACAATACCCATCGTATCGAGTTTTTCCATTAACGAGAGGTTAAAAGTTCACTTTTGTTGTGTGCTCTTAATACATCGCGTTTGAAATCAAACAAATAAAGCCTTTTTTTAATTATTATCTGAAGTGAAGTCGAATAAGTTCATGGCTACCTCTGTGAAATAATCAAATGTATTGTTCGTAAATTATTAACTGTTAATTACAGTTCAAGTCAACAAGAAATTACCTTTCCGACGCATTTATTTTTCAACGATTTTTTGTTACTCCATGAATTACGAAAGTTGATTGGATAAACAATATATAATATATATGACGTAAAACTATGCAGAAAGGATGTGACCCGTTTCTAGGAGTGCCGAGAACCGATAAATTTAAATTACAGTGAAACCCGTCAAAGACATTGTTTCGGGTGGAAACCGTGCCTTTTTTACTCTGAGGATATTTTCGGCCTATTTGATAACTATACATTAACATACCGATTTCAAAAAAACAATCAATACACTAAACAAATCACATATTTTTTTGAAAATTATCACCGTTATTTCTGCATTATTATTAGTATTATCATGCAATTCAAGATAGGAGGAGCGAGATGAATAGACGCTATAAGTTTCTGCCAGTAAAATGTCGATGGAGAAGCAATCGTTTAACATAATAATACAGGTGCTTCACACACACATACGCACGCACACACACACACACACAAACATGATTTCGTTATCACGCCATCTAACTGAACGATAGGGAATCGGCTGAAAATTGTCGACCGATCGCGATGCTCAAAAACACGTACGTGCGTGACACGAGTCGCACGAGACAAGCGAGGGAAAATCATAAAATCAACGACAACAACACTACAGTAATTACAGTGATAGAAAAATCTCATCGTACCTATTAAGTACTAACCCATTAACCGGATTCGTAGTCGGACGTACGCGGTACCTGTGCGCGTCACTGAAATTACGTATAATGATGACTGGTATTGCGGTCGCACTTCACTGCGGAACGTAAACAATAATCAGCTGTTGAATGCAGCGTGTAACGTAATAGGACTTATAGCGGTGATGAGTGTGGGAAGGGCATTTACGTCTGAAAACATTACGTTCAACAATTTTTCCACGCCGATTTCTTCTCTTCTGCATTTACATATCATACCACGGTGATGACGGCAGCGCACCGTTGGCAACCGCGTGTATTATTATATTCATCATATATTGTAATGTATGTATATATATATATATATATATAGCTTATAGGTCTTTTTCTCATTCACGTCCACGCGTTATTATCATTATTATTAGGATGTAAAATATTTTAATAACAGTAAAAAATAGACAAAAAATATATACGTGAAAAAAAAATTGCACGGTTGAAGGGACCCGACACCAGCTTATTATGTGCTCTGCCCTCTCCTCCCCTTCCCTATCGGCGAATTTGCACGCCACTGGCTATAGGTCGATCGAAACGGATTTGCATTATGAGAAATATTACGGGTTTTCCCTGCAGTATTTGCGCTCGTATTGTGTTGTTGACGTTGTTGTGTCTACGTAAAGTAACTGCGTCATTATACACTACGTGCGTAACACGATTGCAGCTCGTGAGCTTCGATCTCGTGTCGGGAAAACGCGTCCGTTTTTATACTTATTAGTTCAATAACTAATTTTTAGTGTTTTTTTTTTTTTGTTTTAGTCCAGGAGTGCTGTTTTTGGAGTTGTTCGAAAGGCTAAAAGATGCTAACTTTTTACTGCAATAATATGAATACGTGTACATAAACGTTATCTGCAGTCCACGTCATAAGCTGTCGGATGTACTTATCTGATTTCGATTCAACGGTCTGACTCAAATGAGTGACTATGACACCTAAAATAGTCAGTTTTAAGCTGAAACTCAACACATATTATATAACAACGTACAGTTACCCTAATGAATTGATAAAATATATAAGACTGGTTTCAGAACGAATTTTTTCTTTCGTTATTTTATTGTTACAACTCTTTGAAAAATAAAGCCAATTTTTAGATTTTGGTCGATAAAAATAAATTGTAATTATTTCAGCGTTAATAAACAGTCTGGTAATAGGTGTAGCCGATATATTATGTTGGGACACTAAACGTATTGAATCAACCGCACAAATTTCTCAAAACCAGCTTTGTATAATTATTATTTCTTTTATATATCTTTGACAAAATGTAGTAACAATACGTTGAAGCCCTTCAAAAATTATTTGATTACGATTTCATAAAAACAAATTTCAAAATTATACAATTAATTAAAGTTAGGTGTAAAACCATCGTCACCGATTAATTTAATACTGCGTCGTGTTTTTATAAGATCAACGTTGAAACTAATAATTAAAATAACGACCCGGTGAGTATTTCAATTATAGCTGTCAAACGAACGTTTGATTTGCGGCAAATTATTGTTCTATCCGTGTGTATTTTGTATTTTGAAAGTATTTTTTTATTTTTTAAAGCGTTGAATTTAATGCTCGATCTATAGACTACGTACTGATGATATATTTCTTTCATACTAATTTTTGTTGGGTATTATTTTATGGTGGTCAGATAATATTGAATGTAATAATATTATATCGAAACACAAAAACGCATGAAACGCGAGTGTCAAAATAGCTTTATTAATTCTCATATTTCAATATCATCAGGTTTTTTTATGCCAATCGTGCAACCGATGTAATAGCTCGTAATACAAAGACGCGCATCCTAAACAAACAGGTGAACCGATTGAGTTCACGATTAGGACACGCAAAATATACTTAGTCCCAAAGTAGGATGTTCCAAATTAAAAGAAAAAAAATGGATAGGAAAAAAACAAAATACCAAGTATCAAAACTTGAATATGTACAAAGTTTATCCCAAAATTTTTTACGAATTTAATGTATTAAATTTTCAATACATGTACTAGTAAGTTATACTAACAATACTTTATAAAAGAAAAAATGATTTTGAAAACTCTGCATGAATCGCTGAAATGGCATCGCAGAAAAGAAATTTCCTATAAAATAAACCTAAGATTTTTAAGAACATTTTATACTAGTCAACTAGTCTACCTTAACATGCTAAAATAATCCTGTACTTAACCCAAACATACGCTTTCCTATTTTTGTCCATAAGGAATTCAAAGGTGTTTTACAATAATAAATTAAAATTATTTAGTGTATAAATTAAGTTTTCATTCTACAACAATATAAGCCTATGAACAAGACTATAACAATTTCTCATACTCTAGCGACGATGTATAAAATTAGTGAGCATGTGTGACAGATGCACATGCATTTAATAATATTGCTGAAACACATTCTTAATTTAGAATGCGTTTCGTATATTAATACTTTTTGTGTTAACAATGTTAAATCATAGTATAATGTTTATGAAAGGTACATAACACTGCCCACGAGCCACGTATATATTATATTATATTTGATCCGAACGGTTTAAGACGGTATAAACCGTTAAGTCGGCAGTATGGACCGTTACACTGCGCGGCTAACTACATATTATACTGGCACAGTGATGCAAAATTAGATTACAGCCTCCTCTCTCCCTACTCTTGAAAAAAAAAAAACAATATCATAAATAAGCATTTTGATGAAATGAGATTTGATACATAAAAAAAAAATCAGGCAATATATGCATACCATAAACTATACACAGTATAGGTACTACTGCAAAAGTAACTAGTATAATTTTACGATTCAAAGTTTACAATGAAAGTTGATTTTGAAAATAATTGATAATGAATATAATCATGCACAGTGTGCACAACATTAATATTATCATCATTATTATCATTACTGTTCCATTGATATCTGGGTAATAGCACCCGGGAATGAGACCAAAATGGACCTTTGTTTCAAAAAGGTATACGGTAATTCCAGGTCAATCATTTAAAATGATTTTTTTGTCATTGAAAATCCGTGGCATATTGAAGAAGGAGTTGTATTTTAATGTTATTATGGTTTACTGACAAATTCGTTTAATTGCATTAAAATTGAAAAAATATTTAAATTATATCAACTCGTCATTTTTTTTGTTTTAATCAGTATGATTTGACGACTGTTGCAAAAATCGGCATTATCGCTGATGGCGTGTTTGGTAACATGGTAACGTACATAAAAAAAAATTACATTATGTGATCCGCTCCATCTCACATACGTATAATAACAAAAAAGCGATGATGGGAATGGGTACGGCATCCAAAAATCCCTGGTTAAGCACACTTGAAATTGTTGACCTTCAAGGTTTCAACACGTCATTTGTTATCGAATTTTCTAGCCCTACTAAATGTTTTGTTGTAACATTAAAAGCATGTGCTATCGAATCAAAATTATACCGTTTCCACAAATCCATCATAATTATAATTTAAGTACGGGTACCTATAGGCAAGGTCGTCCGCAGAAATTTTTCTGGCAGAGGAATAGTGAAAAAACACTTACCATAAATTTGGTTTTTTATGTTCCATCGTTAAAAAAAAAATGTCAACTACAATTTACGATTTATAATATATAATTGTTACATACTCCTTTAATATTATACACGCATAATGGGATTTTTTTTTGAAAACGATCAAATGACCCGTATTGATATACACTTGTATAATATATAGTTAGCTATATTGTATATTTGCGTATTTGCGTAATCAAACCGTATCTGCAACATTCAAATACATTATTGGCGATTAACAGCTTTCCCCTCCCCTTCCCTTCTACTACTAAAACAACCAAACCGAACATAATGTTTCGAACTTCTGTCAGTAGGCGTTTGTAGAGCGCGTGCAAACGTTCGGTGCAGTTTACACGAGGAACCTAACGTATGTTCCCTATCACATATGTGCATAATACACTAGTCATAATAGCGATTGTATTTTAATGAATTTTTGCGACAACGATTTACCATAAGTACTGTCGGTGTCAATGTGCGCGATCGTTGTTTTATAAATTTTTGTATTGATGTAGGATGTTACGGAAAAAATGGTTTTTTCTTTTTTCTTCCTCCTGGACATAAACCAGGGGCCAAATTGGAATTCCAACATTTTTTTTTTTTTTTTGATGAAAATCGTTTATGAATCGTTCGTGCATGAGTATGGTCCCTGTATGCACCCTGCAGATGCAGTGAGTGAATCGCGAATGTATTCAAATGTGATAATTAACACAATATTTTTCGTGTGCCGCCACATGCCAAAGACATTTGACCATGTATATTTCATGTGAATTAAATACAGTAATCGAATAACACCCGGTTTTTCCCGTATAAGCAATAAGTACCATAATATACCTATTACACATATTAACATGGACTCATCAACTAATGTGATTTTAACGTAAAATTTATGTAATTTATTGTTGTGAACACGTACGCCGAGGATGTGGTATATTGTAATGGGACATGGGTAATAATTGTAAGCGAATGCAAATAGTACAAATCAAAATAACGCTGTACTTCCGATTCCTAACGTGAGTCTATATTATATTGGCTCTAGCGTGACTAGTCAACAGCAATATTTATCTGGATCATAATAAAACGTAGTGTTTGTTCGTGAAATCAACAATTCATGATTCGTGGCTCTTCGTATCCATTGAAACCTATATTCGGAAACAGGATATCATCGTTATGATAAAATTATATTGTGAAACAGAATAACAAGTTGTCCTTCGTGGTTATCATAGAAAAACATCAATGATAATACCGTATAGCAAGAAGTCTGCAAGGTTAAGGCATGACATGTATAACGAGTTACCACCCTCATCAGTTCTGCCCTTCAGCCTTATTTAATTTCAAGCGGTATAACAAACAGATTTAGCGATTGAAAATCGTGTTTCACTTATACAAATATTAATCATATTTGGAGTAAAATAATTGTTAAAACTCAAAACCATCGAAACTGGATTTATAAATCATTAATAATAATAATTTTCTGATGATATTTTCAAAAGTATAGGCCAAAACGAATTTATTATATATTATAATATTATTTTATTTATGTTGACCCTTGACAGAAAAAAAATGATCTCACACCGACATGTAACATACGCAAGATTTGCGATTTTATCCTTTTCAATTAGTTGCGACTAATTACCGATTGTTTGGGTCATACTTAGAATATAAATAGATCAAGTTTGATAGAGGGTGGAGTAGGGTGATATCTTGCAGATTTTACGAAAATTCTCAAACCCTTTATAAACCTAAGAACGTGATTTTCTCTTACAGTATCGGATGGTTTTGAAATATGATAACCATAAGACTAAAATTAATTTTATTTTTTCTTTCGTATAGATATACCGTTAACAGCAGTTGCTGTAAAATCGAAACGGTTCGAACATGACAATGCATTTTTTCGGATCAACTGCAGGTCGAGAATTTCTTATTCTTTTAAGTTGTACTTCTTTCTATCCTTCAACAGTATGGTTCTATGTATGCTTATCGTTCAAGAGTAAAATAAAGAAAAGTAAATTTAATGTCTAATATCACTTTATTGTTTATTGGAACCACTTACCAACATTTGCCAACAATTATAGACGAATCATGCAAATTGTTGTTATTTTTATATTTTTATCGAAATTCAAATTCTGTAGATTTTAACTGTTTGCATGTGAGCTGAAATAATTTTTCAGTAGTGCATTATGAACATTATGGTCAGTGTTATACTTCTACAGCATATATTTTCATCGTTGTTAAGGGGATCGTAGCCATGATTTTCTGTCTTTATCTATTACACGCGCAACATAGGAATTTAGACGTTTTATATTTCCAACGTACCGATTGATCAATTGATGCGATCAGAATTTTAAAAACTGATTTAAATTTTTCTTTAAGTTTACTCTATATCTACTTTCCCAATTTTTTGATTTTATCCTCCAAAATTTCATAAAATAGAATTAAAGAAATTGGAAACATAAAAATCAATAAAAATTAATTTTTAAGTATATTAGGTATACAATTAATAAATTAATTATAAGTGAATAGGTTGATCTAAAGAAGACTTAACAAAGATTTAAAATCAGTTTTCAAAATTCTTGTCGCATTAATTGTTCATGCATTGATTGAATTGTACGTTGGAAATAGAAAACTTCTAAATTCCTATGTTGTGCATGATAGACAGAGCCAAAATATCGTGGCTTACATTCTCCTTAACACAATTTACGTAACTCGCGTGAAAATGGTATAGTTGTAGAATATCAACTCTTTATAATATGTTGATTAATCGATATCATAATGATAATACAGGTACAAGATAAAAACAATTAAAAGTTGAATTATTCGAATTGACGCGTTTAATTATTATTATTACCGATAATGTATATTGCATGTACAGTTTAATCTTACCGGTTGTTATTTTATATGCATATAATATGTGATTATCACCGTACAATAAATGTCGGGTTTCCAAACTTTCTAAACACACTGTATATTATATTATTATAATATTATACTATTCATAAGCGGTTCTTCGCCATTTTTATGCTGCATAAATTTCGCTTTTTAAAAGAACTAATTTCTAAACTATAAATAACTATAACGAACGTATGGGTTTACCCAATAAGTTATGAAAATATGAATAAAAATAAATCTGCAATAAAATTATCGTAAGAGACCTAATGATTTAACACATAATCCGGCAATCGTAACGTTCAGTAGAAATTTTTTTACTGCAATCGTCGACACTTTATAATAAAATAATTGAGCGAAATTGTATTTTATGATAAAGTATCATATTATTTATATTTCGTGCCGGACGGAAAGCGCCTACGTGCAATTTTCGATGCCCTACTTAAACTTTTATTGAAATCAAAATCAGCTGTATTAACGTGACATACGAACGGACTTGTACATTGAAATAAATGATCTTTGCTTTATTGCGTTACGTTTTCGTCGGTGTACCTCGATTTTTCGTGGTAAATTATATTTTTTAATATAAAGTCGTTAAAGTTGTATAGACTAGTGACTACGAAGAATCGGTTTTATTTGTACGCAGCGAATTTGTTTGGGTACAAAGCGTACAGAAAGATCGAGGAAATGTAAGCATGATAATACATAAGTAATTATTAAAATCATGTACTTTGAAGAATAGTACATTATTCACATTTCACGCTGTTGACGGATAAGATTTACTCTAGTATTTTCAACTTATGTGTGCTCGTAGTGTTTTCCTCAAACGGATTTACCGTTTTGATCAAGCAAGTTTAAGAATTATTATATACATTTTCTAGTTGTTCGATCAGCCATGCGATTATAATCTTCCATCAATACGTCGTGATTTGATGGCTTAGATGTAAGAATCGTGTAGTGAAAACGGTAAAAAAATTTCTATTCATCGAATCCTTAATCCTCGTAATAATACAACTATATTTGACATCGTGTTTTGAGTAAAGAATTAACATGTATCGAAACAGATCCAATTAAAATGTTATTACTTCACAAATTATTATTTGTTTTAATAACTTGCATCTATACATTATAATTTAAGAATCCCCATGTATAAGTTAAATCTGTATAAATATCGTATAATTTATGTTATAAATTGTACTCAATATTATTGTGTACAGCGATTTGAAATCATTTTATTTATAGGTCAAATATATTTTTAACGAGTATTCAGACCAACTATATTATGATATGATTGATACACCTATTATTATTAAAAACGAGCAAAACACATACATAGTATACAGGTACATTTTAATACAAACATTATAAGCATAATTGTGTAATAATAATATTGCCCATTCCATATACCTACCTTAAATAACATCATTATAATTTTTTCACGTATACCTATCGAAGACTGACTTTATCTCTCTGACCTGCAGTGACCACTGACCGCTTCAATCAATTGCATTTTTATATGTAGGATATTATATACAAAAAAGAATCGGAAATACTATATATATAGGTAAGGTTATAATATTTAAACTTTTAACTCTTAAGCCTATGGCCGTCTTGTAAATTATACACTAATTTAATGTATGATGTGAGACATTATTATAATGATATTGTAAATTGTGATTTGTTATTCGTTATAATTTATGTACCAAATGTTCATTATATATGGAAACAGATAAACGGGTTGTTCGTAAATTTAATGAAGCATGCTGATTAGACATAGAAATATAACATTATAGTTGATATGTATGGGAAATATGAAAATACGATTATAATACGAACGTGTTACTATGTAATAAATATTTAATGAACACACGGTCTATAGATGGATTTATACAACGTATTAATCATAAAAATATGATATCGTATATTAAAAAAACGCCCATTCATATTAATACATACTGTTGATCGGTGCAAGAAGAATAATGCGTCTTAAATTACACTTAAAAACGAAGAACAACTCAAAATGGATGCGTAAAGTAAGCCACGTTTTCAATACTACAAAAATTGAGTTCTGTGATATGGTTTGGCATAATAGATTGCCCGACCTTGCTAGCAGTCAGATGGGTGACCACACGATTCTAGTGGCGTTGTCCATGTCTACACACACATCCACATGATTAACCCTCTACAGTTACTCTTATTCATAGTAAAACTAGAAAAAATCCACATGGAGCGACACTCTTTCCTAATTATTAATTAAAATAAATCAACAAAGTTATAAGATATAGTTTAAATAGTATACCACACAAGTGTCAGTGTCGATATACATAAAATTACTTATCCTTACTGACTGACCGACTGACTGTTTCACCATCGCCTAGCCGGAATCTCTGAAATAATTGGACTGACATTTTGCATGCAAGTATAATTAATGCAACGTAGACATCTGCTAAGAAAGGATTTTCCGAAAATCACATTTTTAAAGGTCAACGGCAGTTTGAGCTCTGGACACAAATGTATAATATTATCATTAACTGATTACCAAGGTAATATTTTATGTAGAATTATTTTATTTATGTTGGTTAGTAGTTTGGTTTTATGATATAGAAAACCACAACTACAGCATATCTGGATTAATTACAACTTTCAACCGGGTGTTATTTTCATTCATAATTCATAAATACAGACTAATTTCACTCTGAGTAATGAAAGCTAGTTAGTTATAATAATAAATAAGATAACAAATTAACAGGATAAAATTAACATAATCAAACAAAATGTAAATTACGTTTTTGTAAAAGTATTGAAGCTTGAGGTATACAAATCTTTAATATAAAATAAATCAAAATTATCAATCTCATTACATTTTCCCTGCAGTATCATACCCAAATGGCCAAATTATGCTTTCATAACAAGCAAATATATTCGTTTTTTATTCGGTCCGATGTATCTATAGTTTTTGTTTTTAAGCACATAATTCCCATTTATATACTATTCAATGAGAATTCGTTTAAAGGTATTGTTCAGATTTTATTTGATTTAAACCATATTTTATCACCAGCTCACCCAATCAATCGTCATCGCACACGTACAAATCATTTAAAAATATCAAATAATAATATTCTATGTTAACCTACAGAACGTGCTGATAAATTAATATCGATCTTATAGAAACGCCGCGGTTTTTCGAGACTCGCGAGTGTTATTGTATTTTATTAATTAAGTATCAATTCGGTAAACAAACAATGAAGTATGAATTATGATGTTTAACGACATTTTTAAGGGCCCAACTTCACATAGGTTATGTTCGTAAAGAACCTAATTGAATAATGTACCAAGGTTACTCATAGAAGTCCGGGTAATAAAATATATGCAATGTATTGAAAGAAAATCAATAGTTATTCGTTTATTTGTTTTCTTTATGTACGTCTTAACTATTGTAACCTATACCATATTTTGGTATGTTTATTATATTAAAAAATTTACACGGCTTTTTATTGTGATGTAGAATAAAATCATGTATTTAACGTTTTTAAACTTAAATAGTAACTATAACTATATTTTTTTTTTTTCATTTCTGTATTATACTATGTGTAAATGGACTATGTTTGTCGATTTAGTTCATAACAATTCATACAAACCAAATAGATTAAATAGGTATGATTCCAAAATTCATTGAATACATTAAAGGTTTCATTTTAATTGTAAACAATAATACCTTACGATACATTAGCTCGTTAAAAATGTCTCCCATCAATCCCATACATACAACGTGTTCAAATTAGCATAGTGAAATGAAATCCTAACCCGGTAATTCGATAATATTATACATTAGCCATGTAAATATACCTACGTCATTTTTTAACGAGATACGCATGAAACGGACTATCTGTTTTAGCTCAAGAATGCATACATTCGACTTTCTTATATATTATATTACGAGTGTTTACAATCCAACGGACCTATACTCTATTTATATTAATACATACATACAAAATATAGTACTAGTAAAATCAGTATATATTATGTAATATGTATAATGAATATTTACTCCGCATGCGATCAACTACTAGCTTACGGTTTGTCGACGAAATTTTATACGTTTGACGATATAAGTACAACTGTGATTTTAAGAAAAAAGCGCGTTCGTTTTAATCCGATATAATAACTCTGCGAGAGCGCATCATGTACATTTTATATTCATCTTGTTTAATAAACTTCAATCGTCTAAACTTTTGATCATCCGGTTTCGACAAATACCGATTTCTAACGGTTGTGACGCAAACATGTAGTTTCACAAATATATTTTTTTCATCCATGATGTTATCAATTGAATTTCTCCATATTCTTTCGTAAGCTGACCGTTCGTGATAAACCGTATACATATAATTAACTATATAATAGGTATCGTAGGTACATCGTAGGTGTTCTTTGATGGACATTTTACGGTGTTTCGGTCGTTTCTTCAATAATAATATAAATCTCTGTTTTCATAACTTTAATGCCTTTTATTATTAGTGCGGCAGTTAGAAACAATTATTATTGCGTCATACTATAGATACGGCTATAATAATATCTTGTGGTACACTGGTACCTCGCTACACTCTCGCGAGCGCATCTTGATGCCGGCAGTACACATTCGCCGAGAGAGCCTCGATAAGACTCTCAGCGTGAATATAGGCTAGGCAAGGAAGCGCGAGTGCGCGCAATACATTTTCGGATCATCTCGGGTTATAGGCACTATCGAATTTTTGGGGTTCAGTACTCCAAACCGGACACTACTTAGAGGGGGGTCTAGGTGGCTGCAGCCCCGGACCTCGACGTGATTAGATCCCCCCATATATTAATTCGTAAACCGGTGCTAGAAAAAATTCCATAGTATATTCATAAACAAATTACATTAACTTGTAAACATCATTTACACCAGCTCTTGATCTGACTGAAGCTCTTTTCTTTTTACGCTAATGGCGGCTGGCGGCTCCTAAATGTAGTCATGAGCTGTTCTTTTTCTTTTTTTTGCTCCAAATCGGTTACTGAATCGTTTCAGTTTTCCACTTAATCGAACCCATTTATCGTTGATCCGTTTTCTGTGCTTGCGTGGTACGAATGCATCGGATTTTATATAACGGGCTCATTTTGGTATAACTCCAAAAACTGAAATCTGCATTAATTTGACCAATCACACATGCCGAAAAGTACGACGTGAAACATGAAGAGAGAATGCATGATTAAGTACTGAGCGATCTCGTGCTCGCTTTTCGACTGGCCTCGTGTCTTGTGATTTGGGCACAAAAAACCGCCTTTCAACCGAGCGCATCTATAGTTCACTCTCGCGCTCGGCTGCTCTGGCGATGTCGAAATGATACGAATGGACCGCTGCTACGTTTACTTACTCGTCTAACCTCGCCTGACCTCGACGAGAGCATGGAAGTAGGTAACAAAAGATCTGAAAATATTAAATATAAATGAAAAATAATAATTATTTAAATCGAAACGCGTATTTAATCTTGAACGATGCGGTTTCTCTAGTTAGACGTATTTTCGGATTATACACCGGTAATATATAGTACCCACGTACACATATAGGCTACGTTATGTATTTTTTCAACACATTATTATGTTTTGTAACAATATTATGTATATTTTTATTTGTGGCCTGTGGGACTACGGGTTTCCGCGCTATATAAATTATTTAATCAAATGACGAAGTTCTATAAATAAAAACGTCTGATGATGGGAATTTTTTTTTAAAAAACAGCCAACATCTGGTACCTGGATGAATAATATGAAGCGGTGTTGTTGTCGTCGACATTTTTGAATATCGTACGTACGTTAACATAATATTATAAATAGTGCTACATTTATAAATTAATTATACTAATGGCTAATGCGCATGGACGAGAATTGCACAATAATGTATAGGTATACTGTGCGTATATAGTGCGTGCGTGCAGCGTTCGGGAACCATAGATATTTACATATTATTAAATATAGAAACCAATTATCTACTCGAATATGGGTAGGTACTTTTCAACACAATATGACGTCTGCATGAGAAAATTATATATTTTGTTCAGATATCTTATGTAGTATCTAATATGATATAATAATAATAATAGAACGGATTTTGCATATATTATATGATGCTTATATAGATGTAACAATTATTATGCGTTTATTACGGTTTCGATTTAGTGCGTTTTCGCACTAGATATAATATTTCTGATGTGAGTGAAAATAGCGCATTTTAAATATATATATTGTTATATTGTACCAGACGCGTAGCCTAGGGATGTTTTGGATGTTAAAACACCGGGTTCTTTGCCATAATATTAAGACAAAAACCTTTAATATATACTACCTATAACTTAAATGCTTTAGGTTTCTTTAAAATTACATTTAAGTCAAATGATTCTACTTCATATTTCATTATATTAATGAGTACCACAGAGTTTAGTTTCCCAACTTATTTTATGAACTTTTTTTTATTACTTGAAATAATATCAATGGTACTCTGTTTGTAAATTTTTTGTAGGATATTTTGTCTTTGATAAATATTTGAAAAATATTCACATATTATGAATTGCCTATTAATGTGATTTGATGATTTCGTTAAGGGCGAGAACCTCCCCACGAGTTGTGTTTAGATAAATAATGAAAATATCCAATTTTTAGTCCAGGTTATTTGCCTGAGACGTGCATAATAATAGCTTATTGTTATATTATAATCGTAATCAGTGGCGTAATTTCGAATTTTTTCTGGGAGAAGTTCAAATTTTTTAATAGCATAAGTAAGTTTATAATAATGTGAATAATCAATAATAATTATATGATTCAAATTAAAAAAAAAAAAATATTTTTGTCTTGCTAATAATTTAAGTCATTGTTAATAAATATTAATCATATATTGTGTGTTAAGTATTTTTATTTATAACAAAAATGGTAGAAGTCATCATTTTTTCATCAGTTCATCAATAAATAGATACTTCATCTCTATATCAAAGAAATCTAATTAATTTATGACTTGAAATTTTGAATCAAATTTCTTAATTTCTTAGATTCTGAATGGAGTGATGGAATCTATTGATTTTACAATGATATGTGTTTTTTTTTTTTTGTGTCTGACGACACCTTTTTTTGCAATAATTGGGCAAGTCAAAAATCCAACTTTTTAAATACTTTTTGAAAAAATCGAAAAAAACGATAAAAAAATTACGAAAAAAACGGGAAATTTTACGCAAAATCACGTTTTTACAAACTACATTTATTTAAAATGCTCTAACTCAAAAACAAAAAACCACAACAACTTGAAATTTGTACCAAATCTTTATATTGGCATTCTCTATACATATTTAAGTTTTCAAACTATTTTGACATATTTTGACTTATTTATAGACAATTTAAATTTTCGATTTTTGTAAGTTTTTTTTTTTTAAAATATCTATAAAATTTTTTGGCTGTCCGAAAACTCTCGAAAATTTAATACAAGGTTTATAATAAGTTTAACTTATCTTAACTAGAAAATATCGGAGATCATTTCACTCAAATTTTTTTTATAAGCCTATAAAGCTCAAATTTGTATAAAATGTGTCAAAATCAAGATAATTTGCAAGTTATTTTGTTGATAAAAATTCATAAAATTTTTTCTATTTATACTTAAGGTTCAAAATTTAACACTAGTTTGTCCATAAGCTAATCTTTAAAAATATATAAAAAAATTTCTACCGAGCCAAAAGGAAAAAATTTTATGACCGTTTGAAATTTAAATTTTTACGAAATTGCATAAAATAGCGATTTATCGTCAAATGATTTTAAATATTTGTTATAATTCAAAAAGTATAAGTCGCAGAAACTTGAAATTTTCACCAGTTGTTAAGATAGGCATTTACTTTATGTCATATTTTTTCAAAATATTATATTGATTTTTAAGCCATTTATAGGCATTTAAAAAATCCGAATTTTTTACATTTTTTTCTTATAATCGGTGATAAAAAAAAAATTGACTAATACAAAATGCTTGAATATTTAATAGAAGATTCCGCACAAGTAGTTTTTATTGTAATTCAAAAATCATCAAAATCCATAGGCACAATTTTTTTTATAAGCGTTTGAATACCGATATTGACATAAAATTACATATAAAATTTAATATAATATATAAAATTCTAGACTGACAAGTCATATCGGTTTTTGAAATTTGCTCTAACTCAAAAACGAATAACCGTAACAACTTGAAATTTTCACCAAATCTTGATATTGGCATTCTCTATACATAGTTAAGTTTTCAAAGTATTTTGACATATTTTGACTTATTTATAGACAATTTAAATTTTCGATTTTTGTAAGTTTTTTTTATAAAATATCTATAAAATTTTTTGGCTGTCCGAAAACTCTTGAAAATGTATTAAAGGATTAAATATAAGTTATACTATTTGTAACTAAAAAATATCGGAGATGATTTCACTCAAATTTTATTTATAAGCCCATAAAATTCAAATTTGTATAAAATATGTTAAAATCGCGATAATTTGCAAGTTATTTTGTAGTTGAAAGTTCATAAAATGTTTTCTGTTTATACTTAAGGTTCAAAATTTTAATACTAGGTTATCCATAAGCTTACCTTCAAAAATATATAAAAAAATTTCTACCAGACTTAAAAGAAAAATGTTTTGACTGTTTTAAATTTAAATTTTTATGAAATTGCATTATAGTTCAATTTAAATATAAAATACTATATTATTATATACACATTTTAGACAAACATATTAACTCCGTTCAGAATCGTTATTCGTATACAATGATATCTATCATTGCATTCAAACTTAACAAATCCATTATAATAATGACCTATCCTATAATCGAGGTACACTCCACCCCCAACTGTACAGCAAAGCGAGGCCCACCCGTTCTTTTTTTTAACTGGATTTCTATAGGTAAAAAATATTATGTTATTATATAAAACATTTTAATTTGGTCATAGATAAAATAGTAATTTTGTTGTTGATTCCGAGGAATTCGAGACCCGGTACTATTCCTCCTTGAAAATACGCCACTGATATTATAACGCAATCGAATACACTTTTTACTAGAGACGTATTAATTATAATATTACCTACAAGCTCTTCGAACACCACAGTTTATATATAGTTGTTATCTAAAATATTATAGTTTCCTACTGTACTCAGTGGCCGGGGTGCTGTCCATTAAATCATACCAAAAAATAAGATTCTCGGTTGTAGTTTTGCGCACCGCATTATAGTAATGTTTATAAGATCCGAGAGCCCAAGATGTAAAACTAATAATTATATACTTATATTACGTGTTTATCTTATTTTTTTTTTTTTGTATATTCGATATTATTTTGAATTATTAATATTATGTAATGCTATCGAATAGTGCGAAATTACGGGTTTTCGGTGCGATCGACGTACTGCGGTCTGCGTTATAAACGGAGGGGAGCATACCGGGAATGGTTGCCCCGAGCGTATACATTCTTATTGCTTCTCTGTTTTAATTTTTGTTCGAATAGTTTTTCCCGATGGAATTGGATTATGAAAAATATCATTTCAAAATACTTATGAAATGATAAAAGACTTGTATTAAAAATGTTTGGTATGTGTTTTGTAGTGAAGTAACTGTTGGAAATGAATATATTATTTCAGAATGTATTTATATTACTTAAATATTTGACATTAAATATTCATAGCTATGCATTATTAAATAAACATCATTCAAATCATCGGGGTAGTTAAGGTGTAGCTACTTTTGTAGTTCAAGTCTGCGGTAACTAATTTCCTAGTAATTTATGTCATAGTAACACCGAAAAAAATTAATTTTGTGAAATTTTCTTATTTTTCCTTTTTCTGTTCATATAATTGAGGATACTCGTTTTGAACTTTTTTAATAAATAAACGTACTCAAAACAACAAATCAGGTCCGGTTACATACCTACTCACATTTTTATTACTTCCTTTAAAATATGCTCCACCGCCTTCAACTATGCTCTAGTTTCCTAAAACAGCTGATCATTTGATGGAATTGATAAGGCGCGCTATGTACTATGTCCGCCGACATCAAGAACAAAACATATAAATGTTTACCTTTTATAATAATTATAAATTATACGTTATTAGTTTTTCATTGCAGTACAAATTAAACTGTTTTGTTTTATTTTCCAAGCATATAGATATCTAAAGACTTTTTACAACGAGATTTATTTCTCATTGACTTTCTGTTATGTAACAATATAAAAATATATTTTTTTAAAAAATTCGTTTTGCACTCTATTACGAAATCGGTACCTACCTATAGCATAAAATACTACAAACGAGGACGGAGATCTATCTATATAGTATATTTGTCGATTTGTACTTTGTCGAGAAATCACGTCTGAAGAAAACATGCCCACTGTCCACACGATGTTTTCGGAACGGACAAGCATTTGAAAACGTTGGTCGAAATCCAAACCGAACGATGGAATGCGATACCATAATTAGTTTAGTACCTATAAGTGCTGTGCGCGTAATCGATCCGATTGTTTGATTTATGCACTCAACAGTGAATGGGATGAACGTTTAGCTTCGCCGATCGTCGGCATGGTGATAGGAAAAACAACAATACCGCAGCGGCGCGTAGAAATCAAAAACCAAGTTATAGGTATGGACGTACAGTTGTTTAATTTATGCGCCAACCGGATACGCGACCGGTTGTATGCATGGGACTTCCCGTAAATATATTATGTACGCTCCGCCGTGTTCCGGTCTAACGAGTCGACGAACGCGCATCATGAATACGCACTGTCGGTGTAATGATTTAAATGATTTAATTATTATGATAATTTCATCGCGCGCGCATACACAGCTATGCGCTCGTATATTGTTATAACAGTATTATTTTATGTTAATATAATACACTCGCCCCGTACTTTAGACGAATACATTATTACTGTATTCAAGCAAAACTCTGTTGTACTTACCTACGTATTAATGTTTTTTATTGCTCGCGGTAGTTTTTCGAGTGTATTAAATATTTGTATTACATATTTTATAGTAATGTTAATATTACAATTCGTATGGAAATAGTGAAGCGACAACAATGGCGGCGGCGGCGGCGGCGGCGCGCGGCGTCCCCACCACCGCCTACGACTATAGGTACCGGCAACGTAGTTCGACCGGCTGGCGCGCGCGCGCTCGCACACACACGGTCAATGTTGAGGCGATGTGTTTATAAAACGGACTGCCTAGCGCTCACTCGTGGTCAGTACCGAGTTCAATGTCAATATCAGAGGAACCGTAGTTGGCGCTCTGTGAACGTTTCGCAACGCAGTTCTTGGATATTCGGCTCGATTTCCGTACACAAAAAACGAACGCACATCCGTTTGTTATACATCTCTGTAAATTATCACATTCTACCGGTAACAATAATATTTAGATTTTACCGCATGTTATCGTGCTACAATATTGCGCGATATTTTTTCCGTACATCCACTCCAGTAATCGTCGTCCGAAAACCAACACATCGATCGAGTTAACCGACCACCGCGGTGCAATTTATTTACACATAATATATACACCGTAGTAGGTACCTACCTCCTGTACGAACCGTAATAATGTACCCGAACCCGTGGATCAGGAAGCACTCGACCATTAGACAGGTGATCGACAAGCTGTTGTCGTTGAACACGAACAAGACGAAAAAGTTCGACGCAATGTTGGGCAAGAAGAAGCAAAACAGCGGAAACAGGACCATAGCGATGGACAAGCGTAAGCGTTAGCCCGTCGCCGGTGAGGAGAATAAGTGATATTCGCACCGTCGCTGATGGTCGAGTACATCTCAAAACGCACACGGCGAACTGCATATTGTATTTTTCGTGTTCCAAGAAATCAATCACAATGTTCCTAGCCGCGTGTCGTCGCACCTCCGCGGACCAGAAAATTGGTATCCGTACGGTTACCAGTTCAGCTTCCGATACCGCTTCGGGATTCGAATCGCCGACGCGGCTCATCTTCGCCGACCACTGGGTCAACGGTCGACACCACCTACACGGTTGCCGTCAAAACATTATCGTACCGAACAGTATTACTAGTGATGTAATATTTTCACCATTATTAAGATCGCCCGGATGCAGTGCACACATTTTTGACATACGGCCGAGGCGGCTTCGACTACACGAGTCCACGAGGTGAGTGATATTCTATAATATTGTACAACATTTGTTTAAGTTTCAATATAAAAATATATCGGGTTTTTATGCTAACAATCACTCATCCCATTATCAAAGACCACCCTAATCCCGATCACGGTCAGCAGGGAAAAATGCTTAGGATGTAGTAGTTTTCAAAAAACGTTTCTCTCTCTCTTTCTCTACCATTATTATACACCACACAATATTTTATTTTTGCTGATTTCCCCCCAACATTACCTACCTTATTATTGTGCGAACGACGCGATTGTGGTTCAAACCGTGTCTGTGATAGGTAGAGACGCGGGTAGGAACGTAATAGGTTTTTTTTTTCTAACACGCCCTAGCACATAATGATTACTCGCGAGTTGTACAATTACGTTTTTATTATTATTTTTACGTTCCGAAGCACTAATTTTATCCGCCGTATTGACCTGTATGATATTTATTTTTTTTTCAATTGCAAGCGATTGATACAGCAGTATAGTGTTCAAAATACACAAGATGGTAATATAACTACTAATTACCCATACTTTATCTTATAAATTATAATATATATCATCAATTACTATAACACGTGCGAGTATGATAACGTGTACATACAAGAGGTATAGCGTATGTGTGTATACGCACAACAATGCACTAATATAATATTAAGTAACTAATATTATTAACTGCATTAGGTATGTATTTGTCCGCATTATATTTGTCCTGCCGAAGGTTAACGCGTATACGATGATTATTACTTATCACTTTATTAGATTTCAACCGAACCGTATCTAACGTAATCTACACATAAAATTCTGATTGGTTTTCCGCAACACCGTTTCGATCTCGTCCGCACGGCATTGTAGGCGTCGGGCAAACAAACAACGACGGCACCTATCTCACGTTCATCAATATAGTATACGTGACACGTGTTAGGAGCAATGTTTAATTTTGAGCAATCGCAATGGATAATGGACCTAAATACCGAGATAGCTCGGTTAATTTGGAATTTTTATGAACTTACAGAAACCTCCATGATGTTTGTGTGTGTGTGTGTATGATTTGATAAAAAAAACTTTTGAACAAACATTACTCCTTTATCTCACTACTAGTATAGGCAATACTATGATCTTACGAAAGAAAAAACAATCACCTGGTATCGATTCCCGTAACATGCATTGCATATCGTAACAATAAATTACAATGAATTACAATAATATTATATTGCGCGCGGTTTCATGACACGTTATTACATAGATGCAAGATACAATTGATGACCGGCAGCAACGAAACAATTTATTATGACATTGTAATGGTCGTTTTCCAAGCACCGTTGTGGAACTTTTATATCGTCATGTGCAAATGAATCCGCGAGCAGTGCACAACATGTGCCTAGGGAACCTTCCAGTTGTCCTCATGGTATGGGTTTTTTGCCGCCAAAAATGTCTGAATTTTATCCAATTGTTTTGTATAATATGCAAAGATGTAAATATCGACTGCGGGTTTCGCATAAAAGGACACGGAAAAAAGTATTACAAGACAAATAAAAATAAATATTAATTAATCATCTTCCGACGAGATGAAAATGCGCAGTGCGCGGCGCATATTAGAAATTTTATCACGAAACGCATTTTCCGGACGCCTAAAATACTATAATACCGCTTCGACGATATAAAATATTCGGGGTATAATATAATAGTACGTCTAGGTATCTATAAAATGTAATAAAAATACCGATGAGACATTTTTACAGCGAGCTCGTTTAAAACGAACAATAATCGAATGGTCGGCATAATGTTATACACATATAGACGACTAGAAACGAAAAACCGTTAAAAAAAATAATAATTAAAATACTATTCCTTATGGCTTTTTGCGTGCTACCCACGCCGATGTTTTCCTCGTTAAACATTTTTTTTTAACTGTCTGCATAAACTATTTTAATTTATATGATCTCCGTGTCTCGTTGACCTCCCGATACAAGCATGTGTACCTCAGTTGTCCATACAGCGGACTATACGGTGACGAGCTGCACGCATGTATAAAAGGGTTACAAAACGTATGCGCGACAATATAAATATACGCCATCGTATTTATTCGCTATCGTGTTAGCGGTCGTTTCGGACGGCGAAGTGCAAGAACGCGACCTTCGACGACTATGATTTTTTTTTCTTCTCTCGCACGTCAATTTCCCATCTCCACCACTACCACCACCGATGACAACACAATTTTCGTATTCTGCGGACCGCGAGAAATTTGAAAAGATGCATTTTACAATAAGGTTTGACATAATATTTTACTCGAAAACAAAAATATCAAATCTGATCAACGATAGTCGCGATTATTATAAGTAATGTTGTATTGTATCCGATGAAATATTATACCTGGTCGAATAAACCGCATATAACAATAATTATTAAAGTTCGTGAACTATTTTCTTGAACTCGCGTCAAATAAGAAATTCCGTCTGGCCATATACGTAGATATACTTCACGGAACACCGAAATCAAAGATATTCTCACAACGCTTTCAAACGATATAATGATGTAACCATCGCTTATTATACGCCTATACGTACACGAAAAGTTTACATATAGGTAGGTATACACTCGTTCGCCTCACGACCACTGTAAACATGTCGACAAATAACCATGACCGGTATAGTATAGGAAACCGCACAACAACCTGATTATAATATTATATACCTTGAAATAATAATAATAACATTAAATGGATCGTACATAACGTAAAAACATAACATGCGTAACATACATAACATAAAAACAAAAAGTATATATAATGCGTTAGTGACCCTAACCCTGGATAGAATCTCATTCCAGCATTTTCCGGCACGTTAACGTATATTGTTAGTTTCCTATGTGATTTCCGTGTTATTTATAATGTGACGTGGGATTTTGTTTGTTGCAGTTGTTCGTATTTCGTCTGCACATGATGATGATGCGATACAACCTACGTCATTATATATTCCGGTTCACAATAGCGTGTAATGCGTCAGTTTAATCGGCCGAAGACGGATTTGGACGGATGTTTAATGCACATTACAATATTATATGAACAACGACGAGACGGACTCGCAGCGAATTCGCGTGATAAACGACGCAACGACTACCATCCGTTTCGTGAAAAGGTGAGAACGGGTTGTGTTTTTTTCTCCAGACACTAAACATTAATTATTCGATAAAACATTCGGGTTGACGATTTCGGGCACTCGAGTACTGCAGCAATTATCCTGTGATAATATGCCGACAAAAATTTCCGTATAGTCTCGCATCGAAATTACTTCGGCACTATAAATAGGTACACATCATGACCGAATTCGCAAATCAATAAACATAAGACGACAATACTTATTGTTCCGAGAAGTTGTTTCATAATTTTATCGTACACGGTAACGCAGTAGGAACGGTTTCCGATATTATATTATTTATAATAAACAGCTGCGTGATTTGTTCAATATTGTCCATAAAATCATGTACGCGTAAAATAATAGATATTATACTTTTGTGGATCTCGAATCACACCGTTATCCGTTGCAGTTATAAACGTTTGAGCACATGGTACCTATATAATATACACATATTATTACGCATGCGGTAATGGAAACGAAAAAATATGAAATAATAACAGAATAAAAATGGGGACCTGAATTATGTCGGGCTAGACCGGACGTAAACATACACGCCTATTATACGATCGCGCATACTATTTATTATTACGATGTTGTACTACTGTCGTTTTTTCTAGAAAATTCGCGGCGATCTCATCCCGCAGTTTTTATGCATCGCAATAACCACTTCTCACGCCAATCAGCGTCGTTGTCCATGAAAATAATACTTTTATAGCATTGTTCAATCGTTTCATCTATGATCTATGTATCGTTTTCCCCAATATTATGCAACACAAGACCGACCACCGCGCGGTAAATTCGAGAAAATAACCGACAGCTCAACGGACGGGTTAAACTTATACCATGTGGCTATATTTCAATCGTATTTTACAATAACCAGCGCCATCATTTAAATCTAAATTTTGAATTGTTTATGAATGTTATGATCGAGTTATGATACAGTCCCGCTTCGTCAGACCGTTTGGAAATTATCGATAAAATTTTTCTATTTATTCTTTGATCCGTACTGCACCACCGCACTGCAGCCCGGATACACTCCATAAAATACAATTAATAATGATTTTTTTTTTTTTTTTGTTCACAGATTAACATTTATTTGTTGAAGTTAATTGTGTTGGATGCACATTTTAGTCAAAACAAAAATTCCTATACGCGTAGACGTAGTATCTACGACATTTTTTTTTTAATTAATATCTTTATTCATTGTATGAATTTGTAATATTGTTTTTTATATTTATTTTTATTTGTACGTGTAATTTATTTAAATTATGACTAGTTATATTGTATTTTTGTACATAAAGCGATATTTTTTATATTTTTATATAAAATGTGATTAAAAAACACCCACCATATATACTTATCGTTTTATTTTCATAGACAATAAACTATATGCTTATTTAAAATTATATATTTATAGTAATGAATATTATTTATCTACAACCGCCAAAGTGGTATTTTTATTCCTTTGAATATATATCGTCTGCGTGTACCAACTAAGAGTCTGGTTGAAAACACTAATTAGCATTTCGGCAATTTACGCTAAGCGAAAGCGATGAGTTTTTATTTTAGTGATGATTTATTTCAATAGTAGTATAAGAAAAAAAAAACATTAATTTTATCTTCCTCTCGAATCGACCTGCAATGATGAAGAAAAGAAAAATACGTGTAAAACATATTAGAAGGTCTATTATTATTATATTAGAAGATGACTACTTTCGAAGAAATCTATTCGGCTTCGCAAGTGTATAATATCAAATAATTTATATTATCACCATTAGCGAACGTCTCTTGGAATATCGCTCACTCCTTTCAACAACATTATATCTAAAAAATCGGCTATTTTTAGTTATGCTCATATTCATATAGATATTTGGGTTTTTAAATTGAGGAAAAAAACAGGTATTATCTTTAAAGTATGTCTCACATATTTAAAATTTCAATCGGTATAGGTTGACATTTATTTTAGGAATTTGTATTCTACTTTCTAAGTTTAAAATCGCTCTCATTGAAAATCGAACTTTTTAAAATATGACGTTTTCGAAAAGAGTGAGCGATATTGATTTTCATCCTGATCCAATAATTTATTGAACAATCGTACGCCGAAACCCGTGCCATAACAATACGAGTGCTTCATTTAGAACTAGTATCTAGGCATCGTACGCGTAGGAGGAATGGATAAAATACTAGGAGTTTGGTTTTTATCAGTTTATTTTTGTCCCTTAGTTTTATACGATAAATGATGACGCACTTCATGCGGAATGGTAAACATAAAATTCGATTGGGAATCGGTCAATCGGATGTACTTCGTGCGTGTAAGCATTTCCGGTCGAATCAAATCGGATAGTTATCTACAGCTATAGACTAGTCACCGGGAAAATCGGTAAAAAATAAAACACGGCCGAAAGAAATTCATTTCAGAGACAGATAACTCCTCCGATTTTCAGTGATTGCACATTAAGCGCATGGTGTATCATGATTGCTTATTGAATTCTTAATTCTACGGACTACAATGCACACTGATCAGATCATTTTTATCACCCTAGCATTTTATTCATTATATATAACAATTATACTATTACTCATCGTAAAACGACGTTACTTTTTGGTGCACGTATTAAAAAAAATAAAAATAATAAAAATCGAACCTCAAAAAATGATTAAAACGCAGTTGTGTATAAACAAAGTATTGTAATACAAGTGGTTATCGCGCACCGGTTATATATAATAATACTAATAATAACTACACATATAAATCATTACTATAATAATACTTAATTGGACCAGTGTTCATTGAGATTAGAAATCCATTCGGCAGTCAACAATCGAACAACTTCTTACGATCATTTAAGATACTTCATCTGTCAACTTGTATTACGGTTCAGGAGAAATACTACAATTACGTTATAGGAACATTTTGCCAACACTATCAACAGATGTATCCGACTAGAATTTCTTTACGTTCCGAAAGGCATTACCTATAACCGTTATATTATTCGCACACGGTGGTTCAGGCTATATGCTATGAGCTTTTTCATATCGCCCTGCAGCAACAATCTGGTCGAACGGGTTGGGGAGGAGTAATTATATTAAATTCGCTAAATAGTTTTAGATCAATGATTTCGGAGAAATGTAATACTATTTTTTTCGCATTTCGAGGTACATAATTACAATATGAAGAGAAAGGAGAATTAAAAACCTATCGAGGTGCATACTAATATAATATCAACAGATAATTTCACTACAACATGTAATATTATAATAACTCTTCTTTTATAACTGATGTTAATTTGTATAAAATAATGTATATAATACGTACGTTGATATTTTAACGTACTTATATCTGTTGCAATGCCGCATATTAATAATATAACTTTTTGAATTTTCGTACAAATTTTGCTTCCTTAAACACGTCTTTTTAGTTTTTATTGATCTCATCCGGAACTCTTGCGAACAAAATAATTAGTATTATATACACACACTTCGACAATACCAGAACAATATTGAACGAAATAGAATCAAAACTGCAACGTAATGTAATATTGTAATATTTATACACCTTATATACAGTGTATAAAATATTTTTATAAATATACATCATATGGACGCTGAAAAAAATGTATTTAATTACAGAAACACGGATGGATAACAAATCATTACAATATAATATTTCATAATACGTTTTTTCAAACATTCTATTTACATCAAGTCATCGGCTGCTGCACTTTTACAGTACTATATACTTGATTTTATTGCTGAGCAAGAACCGAAGGAAAAAATCTACATATTATAATTGATTACATTCAGAAGATACGCCACTGACTATTATTATAATATTATCATTTCTCTAAGACTAGAATTAGACAAAAGGGGGAAAATGTATTCAGAGTGAAACTTAATTTGAATGAAGTTACTTTCAGACGTAAAGCGACAGTTATGTTTGCTACGTATATAAGTTTTCGAATTTTCTTGAAGTCATGCGCCGTGATCACTAAATACTTGGTATGCGTATAACATCGTGGTCGTTGTTTGACCGGTCGACCTTAAAAATTTTATTATTAGTTTTGTTTTTTTTTCGCATAAACCATTGCACCTGTATAGGTAGGTACGTCCAGTTACGTCGTAATCCGCCAGTGTATACGTTTTGGATTTTCAGTCGTGATTGACGCTGATCGATAATAATATTATAAGTAGAAGAAAAAGAGGAAAAAATATTATACCAGTTATCGTTCTCGAAGATTTAGAGAAATACAGCCGTTTAATCATCGTTTCGTGATGTATGATGATATTTTTTAATATTAATATAATAATATAGCCATATATAGGTACATAGATTCGATTCGTACACACTATAATATGTTTATTATTGTTATATAAACTTATAACTATTATAGATTCATTACGCACACACAAATACGCACAAGACGAAACAATAAATATCGTTTGACTTTGCAAAAGATAATTAAATATTATTATTATTGCTAACGGTGCAATATCCAAAGGTTATCGCTTACATCATGCGCCGCCGCCGCTACAGTTTAATCGTAGTAATGAATAATGATAATACGCGTGTACAATATATATTATTATTATTATTATTATTATATTTATTAGAATATTGTACACACCGAATTCGTAATTAATAATTATGCGAGTATAATAATAAATTAATAATTTCGAATAGTATTATCATTCCGCACTCTTATACGCAATGTCGGGGAAATTGTAGTACATAAACAATAATATATAAAGCGCACACCACACACACCCACACCCACATCCACACCTACATCCACACAAACGCGCACACTATAGTGAATATCTGCAGTGACCGTGACTTAGACAATTTGATGTATATAATTGTACAATAATATTTTACTATATGGCCGTAGAGGTTGCTGCTTATCATCATTCGTGGTCCATACGGATTGATCAGAAAATGAAAACGTCGTTTCACGAAATGGGTCATGTCTGGATTTCGCGTTGACTGAGATTATACATGTTAGCTATTATGGTGTATACATCAAAAATTCAAAACCCGTCTGGAACATTATAACACATAAATTCCATTTGTAGAAATTGACTTTATCTACCTTTGTGTCCTGGTAGTATTTGAAACTGTATTAGGAAGTATGTTTTTTGAGTCTTATCAAAAGTTTATGTGAAAGTGAATCTGTTGTAATAATTAATAATACATTAATAAATATTTATTTTTTTCATCGATCAATTAATGTCGTGTTTATCATTGACTACTTAATATAAATAAAATAAAAACTTCCCAAAAGTTAAACAAACATATTATGCTATATGGATTAATTTTATTTCAAAATGAATATTAAGAAACAAAAAAAAATGTGTAGAAAGAAAGTCATAACTCGTTACGAATACATCTCGCCATGTTAAAAAGATCAACGGCATTTTTATAGTCATTCCGGTTACTGCCTCCGACCATGAGCGACTGCTGTCTGCTACGATACGTGTATGTTGTGGGAGAATTGATGGTATTTTTTAAGTGGAGTTTGTAATTTTTTTTCCAACATATAATATATTACACTCGTCAATCCTCTCGAACGTAGCGGTACGCGGTGCAACCTATGATATAATAGAATTATTATTCATTATATTATACATACAATACGTTAGTTATTAACGGTTAATATATTATTATTATTAATACATAATATATTACAATATTTTCGTACCAATATCGGTAATAATATTATGTGCACGAGCTACGTGAATTATTGTGATTATTTTATTTGTATACACATTCTGCTTGTTAAGCGACTACAGCCTCCGTTGGACCGTTACGTTTTCACGAATTTTCGTTCGTCAACTTTCCACGACCGACACTATAATATTTTTTCTATACGTTATCGTCATCGTTCAGAATGTCGAACGAACAAAGGGTTGACAATGTATTCGATTATTTACCAATATTCTTGAGAGTAGGTACTATTATTGAGTACACGACAGACTACTGAGGTACATGATATGTTACCTACATAATATATCGTAAAAGGCCGTAATCAATTTTCTTATTTTAATTTTTTTTTTATTATTGATTTCAGCAAACTTAAACTTATGCAATGGATTTTTCATCAAAAAAAAAATAAGAGTATACAACTATTTATGTTATTTTGAATACTATATTATATTCAATTAGGTGAAAATTAAGAATTATATCTCTATTATAGAATAATCGAGATTAGATTTTACTCTTTTGACCGCTAAATGTACCTAACTTTCCGGTGGTATGTGGCCTATATATTAATATGTATAACACGAGTATTGGTACTTGGCAATAAAGTTTTGAGCAATTTATTCACATTATGTATTGAAGTAGAGATAAGATATACCTACGTATAAATAAGTAGAGCAAAATATAAATCCGCAATCGCATCATTCGATTATTATATTATTTTAACCAATCGTTTATACAGAGTTTTTTCTTCAGCTTTGGTCCACGATAATTATTTGTATACATAAATATATATTTATAAGTATATATACATAATATTATGTACAAAAAGTCATGATCACGACGCACTTTATTCGTCCTCCCGTGAGCACGTCCGAGCGATGATTATTCTTAAATGTATAATATTATATTGTATATGAAATAAAAATGTAACGCATTCTATACACAAAAATAAAGATACTCTATACTCTACATTCTACAGCACCGTTTTTCAAACTGTTGGTCGCGATCTGCCACTGGTGGGTCGTGAGTCAATTTTTTGAATTATATAGATTTCAAGAAATGTATATTGAATTATAACATAACTTATATTATTATAATAGTATAGTATCAAAATTACAACGGGTTTTAAAATTATAATTCATGAATCATAATAGGTTGTAATAAGTCGTATTTTTATTTTACTGAACTACTTAACTACACTTAACTACTAACTACTTTTTGAAAAGTGAAACCATGTGTTTTGCTAAAGATTTTTCGGAGGAAAATTGGGTCACGGTCCTACAAATATTGAGAACCATTGTTCTACAGTTGTACACCGAGATAAAATAGCGCGATAGTCCATACGCTATAGTCCAAAATCTGAAAAACTTTGTTCATTTCTATGTTATACATTCAAAGTAATGCGAGGACGAAGATAGTGTATTATAGTGATAATATAGTAATTAGTGTACGATTTCAATCAAATATTGCTCCAATCAATACAGACCTGATACTTTTTCGATAGGAAATGTTGTCTATAGTTGGTAATTTAAAAGTGTAATTTTTTGAATTTTTTAGTAGTTTTCCAAATAGATCGAGGAAAAAACTGTACAATTAGTATAAAAACTTCAATCCGGATTCGAGGTTTTAACTCTATATCGCCATATTTTGGCTGTAGTAACAACTCGAAACATTTACTGTGTACTAATATAAGAATCTGTTAAACATTTCAAAATTTGCGACATATTTTTTTTTTTTCATATATTCCTTAGTTAGAACATTATAACTTCAATCAACTTAGTTAATAAATTTGACTCCAATACTATAATATATCTACCATCTTTATAAATTAAACTGCTCTACCCGGTTTTTTTTACACAGAATCGTCATTTCAAAAGCAATGGTACATCTGATTTCAAGCTTAAAATATATATAATGTACAGTAGTATCATTTATTTATCTCTGTATTTCAGCCATATAGTCTTATCCGTCTTAGATGTTTCACCTTTTTTTTATCTATACATAAATATGTTTTTTACGTAGACAGCAATTGAACTTACACTTTTTCTTAAACTTGAACATTTTCTAAAAAGATCAATGATATAATGATTGGTTTATAATAAATTAAGTTTTTACATTTATAACGTAACTGTAGTATGTTCTGGTTCCAAAGTTATTAACTTATCGAGATAGAGTGAGTACATACTGCTGTAATAACAAGTGTGTATTGTTGTTTTTTTCTTTTTTTTATTTGAAACCTGTTAATGTTTTATTCTTAAATTATCGGGTTCGTGCACTTTGAGGCTACAAACTGTAAACCATAATCGTTTTTACAGTGTTTACGGATATCTTTCACGGTCATGGAAACCTTTTTTTAAGAAAAAAAAACGAATATTTTGAAACGTCACGAAAAAAAACTCGTTTAGGCATTTTATCTTCTTAGCAGTGGACTCTCATCTGTAATGGACAATTTTATCATACTAATCGCCAATTGTCCTTAAATAGAGATAAATCACGTCAATACGTCATTTCTGCATATTATTATCAGCGGATACTCATCTATAACGGAGATTTTATATCGTATCAACCGTATTTAAAGATATATCAATACGATTATGAATGTAATTATTATTGATTATTATTGTGATCAGCAAGAAAAAAAATATTCCTCGTTTCGCTCAGAATCTAAAATCAAATATTTAAGCTCGGTAAATTTTTATCAGGTAAATTTACCAATTTTATTTATACCATTAAATTATTTTTACCAGAACAATTAGCAAGCGACACCTCAAATTAAACGTCTTTACTAGGCTAATATTCATAACACATCAATAAAATGGAATAGTTCATATAAAAGTATAAAATGGTCATACGTTCAATGTACCCACAATTGTATTAATTATGTAGGGATATAAGTATTAATCAAAGATCAGTTATCATTGTTATTTACTATAATGTAATTACTATCAAAATGGGAAACAAAACAAAAAATCGACGACTAAAACCACGTTTACCGCAAGATCTCCTTCTTTCAGATTCAGACTCAAGTGAAAACGAAGATGAATAATTAACCAACCAAATAAATAAAACTGTAATGTAACTTGTAAATTTAACAAACTTGAAATAGCATATAATTATGCTAAAACATTTAAATTATAATAAATAAAGAAAAAAAATCTATCAAAGTGCTCCAAAATAATCTGATTAGATCAATTTACGAAGAAAAAGAAAAAGAATAAATTATAAAGGTAAATTACGGGTAATTATTGGGCCCAGAATTAAATACATTTGCATATTTTTATTAAGTGTTTAAAAAATAACTAGGTAAGATACAAATTTGAATCCAAGCCTAATAGGTTAGTATATTAAATTAAATTTTGCATATTTTTGCATATTATTGGGGACATTTTTTATTATTATATTATATATTTTGGCATTTTCTTGAAATATAATGCATTTAATGCAAAAGAAAATGTATTAAATTATCGTTTGCTGTCATATCAGGTGAGATTGCAATACTAAGATTAAATTTGCTGAGATGAGTAGGAAACCAACGATAATATCGACAATGAAAAACTTGCAATAGTTTAGTTTTTTTACGACTGTGCTTTGCGATAGTGTGTTAGTGTATTCGTGTGAATTGTGCATTAAAATGTCAAAATTATGTGGATAATAGTGTAATTAGTAATTATCCACATAATAACCCTATCTACTATCTAAAACAATAAAAATTAATATTTTCAAAGTTATAAGTTTATGAGTAGAGGTATTTGAAACAGTTTAAGGCACTTTGGGAGTTTTTCTAAGACTAAAAAACTAAAAACTATCAACATTTACTAAATTACCGAAAAATAATTCTACTTAAATTTTACATCTCTACGACTCAATGCACCCGATAATGGTGTTGACAGTAAAACGTCGTGAAAATACAAACAAATACTAATTTTAATAAAATTATGGTCATTGAATATTTGAACATCTGAATACATATTAAGTATTCATTTCGATAAAATTATGCCCATAAACTATTTAAAAAAAAAATTGAAACCATAGCAAATAGCGCAATAGCTTAAAACATCGAAACATACCTATTAAACATATTTAAATTTCGAACGTGTGAACAGCACCTCGAACTCACAGCTGTACAAATCTCAAATATAATTTGAAATTAAAAAATCAAATATACACTTTTGCATATTGTTTTAAAATTGAAATTGCACAAGCTTCATAAAATGTATAATGTTTTATGTGCACATCGATAAAAAAAATAATTATTGTGAACAACTTTTAACACTTTTTCTTCGTGTAAATGATATTGTTGTGATTGATGATTAATCTTACCCAAAAAAACATCGAATTTAGGCTGAAATATTTGCAATCTCACACAAAACCATAAAACAGAATGATTGTCATATGATGATTTCATAACAAAATTAAACCGATGTGTACATATCTTAATAACATAATTATCATAATCCTATACGAAGTGTATAATTCAATATTACCCGTACGGTTTTAAGCACCCTGCAGCACATGGTTAGACTGCGTGATAATTACATACCGAGCCAACATTATATTTCTCGTATTTTTAGCCAACAGAGTCAACTTTTTAATATTGTATGGCTTACATATTATTATAGTGGCTGGTGTAAAAAACTGCTTGCCGCACCGTTACAGACTACGCGCATATACTGCTCAGGCCTGTAGCCACGGGGGCAAAAGGGGGCATTGCCCCCTGGACCCGATCGTCAACCCCCAAGCATTTTTTTATCTGAAGACGGCGATTTCCGAATTGATTGATATTGCCCCCCCCCCTACAAATCTTTTTGCCCCTCCTAAATAATTTATCTATTTACGGGCTTGGAACTGCTCCGATGTGAATCTCAAAGGTTTGTACGCATCCGATGTAAATCACGTCGAAATTATAAACGCCATAAACAATAATTTATTCATCGCAACATGACGTAGTGCTTACTGTCGATAAAGCGTTGACAACAATAATATTCATGTATACGATGCAATATTATAATTCACTGCGGTTATAACCGATTAATAGTGTTGAAAATCTGATGAAATATTTCGTTAGAATTTCGACAGCTAAACGCAAATTTTTCATACAATTAGGTATATAATAATATATGTTTGGACTATTACTAATAATATTACTGTTATATCCGATTTACGTATTATCGCTGTATTATAATAGTATACGTCTGCATTTACACTGTATTCGTAACACATGTACACCTGCAGTGTCCACGATTCTTAGTTAAAACTTTTTAAGTTTGAAATAAAAAAAAACTTACATTGAAAACTATGATGGTTTTTCATCCAGTGGTTTCTAACCTCTTCTGTTCTACCCCTCACCCCGTATGATGAACGGATGGGCCTCGCTTTGCTGTACAGTTGGGGGTGAAGTGCACCTCGTTTATAGGATAGGTCATTATTACAATGGATTTGTTAAATTTGAATGCAATGATAGATATCATTGTCTACGAATAACGATTCTGAATGGAGTTAATATGTTTGTCTAAAATGTGTATATAATAGTATAGTATTTTATATTTAAATTGAATTATAATGCAATTTCGTAAAAATTTAAATTTAAAACAGTCATAAAATGTTTTCCTCTAAGTCCGGTAAAATTTTTTTTAAATATTTTTGAAAAGTAGCTTATGGATAACCTAGTGATAAAATTTTGAACCATTAGTATGAACACAATAAATTTTATGAATTTTTATTTACAAAATAACGTGCAAATTATCGTGATTTTGATACATTTTATACAAATTTGAGTTTTATGGGCGTATAAAAAAAATTTGAGTGAAACCATCTCCGATATTTTTTAGTTACAATAATTTTAACTTATTATAAACCTTGCATTAAATTTTCAATAGTTTTCGGTCAGTCAATTAAATTTTATAGATGTTTAAAAAAAAAAATTTACAATAATCGAAAATTTAAATTGTCTATAAATAAGTCAAAGTATGTCAAAATACCTTGAAAACTTAACCATGTATAGATAACACCAATATAAGGATTTGGTGAAAATTTGTTCCGATTTTTTTGTTTGTGAGTTAGAGCATTTTAAAAAAATGTATTTTGTAAAAACGTGATTTTGCATAAAATTTCCCGGTTTTTTGTAACTTTTTTATTGTTTTTTTTTCAATTTTTTTAAAAAGTATTTTAAAAGTTGGATTTTTTACTTGCTCAAATACTATCTACATTCATTTTCCTATCAGAAAAGTTGCTGTTTGAAAAAATCGAAGCATTTTTACTGCCAAAAAAAGGTGTCGTCAGACACAAAAATAATAAAAAAAAAAATAAAAAAAAAACACGCATCATTTTAAAATCAATAGATTCCATCACTCCGTTCAGAATCTAAAAAAAACTTACATTGAAAGCTATGATAGTTTTTAAACCAGTGGTTTCTAACCTATTCTGTTCTACCCTATAAAGATATTTAAAAGTCTTGCACCCTCCTCCTATAAGAAAAAAAATTCACCTCTTTCATATACTTTACAAAATAATCTATACAATAGTCGTTCTTCATTATCAATAGGTACACGATAACAATAACCGGTCATTATTAATATTTTATTTTTTCGCTACATTGTAAAATATTAAAAAATTTAACTTTGTGATAACTGCATGCGCTTTCTCAGCAATGTTTATACGCCTCCCCTGGAGGGTGCGCTCCCCATGTTGAGAAACACTGGTTTAATCGTCCACGTATTCGTAGTGAAACAGGTATTTCAATAGAAACTCTTGATATGAATTCACACGTGATTAAATTAACATTTTTTTACGTCCGTTATACGTGTTTCGAGTTTATCTGCCCGTATTTTCAAAAGATAAAAACGCGGTGCAAACAAAAATATGTTAAACGCAATGTGCAGCGCGAAGAAGAAACAAAATAATATTGATCGTTGAAATATATTATATTATTAACCGTAGCATTATGTGATGATACGGTTTTACACGCATATATTATGCGCAGTACTACGTTTGTTCTAATTGAATCGAATCAGCATGAACGGAGTTATATACTCAGTGGCGAACTGGCCAGAGGTGGTAATAAAGTGCGATCGAACCCTGGGCCACAGGCACAGAATATCAAACAAAACATCTCAACTTCTCCTTAGCATTGAACATGATTATTTACTTGACTCAGAAAACGTTACAGATACAATTACTGAAAATTCATCTATTTTTTGCAAGATGATACTAATCATCAATTTATATTCTACTAATATTTTTAGTATAATAAATGACTTATTCGTATATAGTTTCAAGTAAAAATGTTGTATTTATTGAAGTTATATACTATACTACTGATTATGGAGGATTACAAACTTTTATATCGTATTCCTTATGGGGACAATGGCCTTATAAAGGTATCAGCACCCCGGGCTTTTTCATCTCAGTCCGCCACTGGTTATACTTATCGACAAACTACATTCAACTACGCGTCCCACCTCCCACTCCTAAACGATTATCCTAAAAAATTCAAGAAACAAACAATTTCATATGGATTATAGCCTCATAAGTCATAGGTACCTATTTTATACAATTGTATGAATGATAAAACAATACAGTGTTTGTTTTCAATACACATCTTTAGATTATTATTATTATGTCACAAATAACAATAACTTATAACATTGAAATGAACTGAGATCTGAACTAGAAATATGTTACGTTCAGGTACGCACGTTACAGGTAATATTTTATACTTTTTATACTCCTAAGTGCAGTCGTAGAATATTCCATTTAATGTACATTAAAACCTAATGAGGAAATAGATAGCCTATATAAATTAACGACAAAAAAAACTAATAATCCTGTGTTTTCATAATATTTTTGTATTAATTTATGCTAATTATCATATCGTAACTTATTTTTGAAACGATGTGGTTTTAGAATTAACATTTTGAACCTATCATATATTTCACTTAAAGTTAAATATATGCGATAATGGAAAACATTGTCGCCGCTTATTTGAGAGGCGAAATAGAAGTAATTACTAATCAACATATATTCTTTGGTAACACAATTATTATAACGATATAATATATTATTATTATATCAAGATCCGTGTTATTTTGTGGTCTACCATCTACCTATATAAAAATAAAAAATGAATGAAAAATTCGTCGATGGTGAAATTTTTAAAATAAATGATAAAGAGAGAGTGAACCCTTAAAAAGTGTACACAACAATGTACCTCTCGTTTACGTTAAAATCGTTAAATATACAATTATTCTTATTTCTATTCTTATTTTGTCAATATCAATTTTGTTTGTGATCAAGCGGGAAAAAGAACCATTTAAGTACAGGTAAATGTACGATTCTAATTCAGTTGTTTTTCATACATATAATATGTATGTATATACTTGTGATGTACCGAAATTAAGTTCCGTCGACGGCGTGTGCTCGTTAACGGCTTAAACCAGATTCGAGTTCGTTATTGCGCGTACAATGTGATCCGGTACACAGATCCCCACGGTCAAAAATATGCCACAACAAATACGTATACGTATGGTATAATATTGCAGAAACTAGGAAATTGTTCGCCGAAGGATGGTAGGTATTACTATTGAATCCTCGATACTTCCGCATGTTCGATTATCATTTGTACATTAAAAAAAAATAAATAAAATTAATGTCGATACGCGTGTATAAATTAGTAAACGAAAAAAAATCTACAGTGTTTGTACTTTTACTAGTTTTTATAAAAATAAAAAATAAACAGTTACAGTAAACATTTCCCTCGGCTCTATTCGACGATGCGTGCTCATGCATTAGATTGACAAAAAGGTGGGATTTTCTCGACATAATAATATATATTACATAGGTAAACGCGCGTCCAACATGACATTATTTTTGATGGATATGTACGTCAACATGCGGGAGGTATAAACTGCACACGATTATAAATTCAAGGTTTCTGGTCACACGCATAGTAGTGTTACAAAAATATACGAACAGACTTACAGACTACCGAACGAGAAAAGGTCAATCTGAGATCATCAGACAAATTGTTCGAATTTAACATCCGCAGCGTGCTGCGTAAGTAAACGTTTCTTTTGCAGTATCGCTCAGGCAACCGTCTACGATGGATACAATACTGTCAATACTATAATATAACCACTAATGCAATACGCGTGCCGGTGCGTTATAAATGAATAAAATGCTATAAATTTAATGTACCTATTATTATCATTGTACGCGCTATTGTATCTTGTATAATAATCGCTTATACGCTTATTATTATTCTTATGCAATGCTAATCATTATTGACTCAGAATACATATTTTTATAATGTATGGTAATAATTTATGGTCAAGTGCAAGGTTATAAATGAAAATAAAAATAAAAAAATAAGCTCAACAGTTGATTTATTTGCGCACAGTTGTACCACACCAGTTATGTGCACCACGGCGTGGGTGTGTACTTTTCTGGATTTTTTGTTCAACGACACTAAATCGTTTCGTACGGTACAGTTTTAAGTATATGATACCCAACAAAAACACTACGTCAACTCCGTGTAAAAAAACGCTACGTAAAAAAAAAAAATATAAATGCTATAAAATGTGTGATATTAAATGGCATCTAAGTAAATGGTCTGATGAATATAATGTATGTATAAGTAATTAATTCAAATTTAATAAAAATTGGTTATTTATATAAATTTATAATATGAATTATTTTAACTCAAATTGATCCAATTTCAGTTTACTTGGCCGGAAGATTCAGTCTAAAAAATGTATAGCCAAGTACTAAGTTTATGTAATAAATAATGAAAGCACCATTACAATAAATAAATAATTTCCGGCCAAGTAAACATTGGATCAATTTGAGTTAAAATGATTCATATTATAAATTTATATAAATAACCAATTTTTATTAAATTTGAATTAATTACTTATACAAAGCACGTAGTCTATGATTTTCTCGATCGATTGATACCCCATTCTAACGATTTGGTCCATTTATTAGACCTACAGCCTTTAATAAAGAATACCAAACTATTAACACGAGTTAAATGGAAATGTTTAGGTTTCTATATATATATATACACGGTCGAGTGCTTCGCCTTCTTTTTTTTTTTTACTTAGCTTGCGACACTACCGTGTCGCTGGATATTTTCTACGTAAGAACAAAATTAGTTTACTCGTTTTCGCGTAGAGTTTATTATTCTATCCCTTATAATGCATTAACTAATGTTGCTATCAATGTATATTACCTATAACGTTACATTTTGGGTATTTATCTGCACCGCGTTTAGAACTTATTGCTATTTATTTAATTGCAACCGTTATACCGGTCGGCATATGTAGCGAGGCGTTTTCACAAAACGTGATAAGAATCGCAGTTTTAATTTCCAATTACCGTATTCCGTACTAGGTAGTATTATAGTTCAATATAGCTGTAGAAGTATTTATATATAATATATGTAATATACATATGGTAAATGTAGGTGTTTGAATCATTTAGTATCAATTATCTGGTAAGAGAGCACATTAGACTTCCCCTCTATTACTCTTATTTTTTGATTTTTGGTAGAAACACAAGTCTTCTCGAAATGATTATACAGTTAATACAATGTGTTAATAAATCTTTTGTACACACACCCCACACGTGTCTTATTTTAATGATTTCTTGCAGGACTTTTTATGCTATATTAAGACATAATATAGTTAGTTACACTTTTTTTTTTCTACTCGGTTCCATTCATCACACGATACGATGTGAATATAATTCATAGGTCTAATATTACTTCCTATATTTTATATACCACGATTCTAGTTATATCGCAGTGAGGGCGCAACCATCAGGAAAGGCCGTCCGGTTGTCATACAGGTACAATATAAGTGATCATATATACGATGGTCAAGTGCACAGTACAGTGTTGGTATACCACACGCGCACGTAAAAAATGTCGATTTGTCGTACTACGCTGACCTTGATAACCGTGTGTATAGTTGGCATATTGAACACGAACGAGATGCTGCAGATGTTTACATAGCAGAACATCATAAATAAAATTAAAATATATATTTTCATGTGATCGTATGATTGTAAGAAAACCCGCTGATACTACCATGCAATATAATGTATAATGATTTTCCAATTGATTGGAATATTTAGAAATATGCGCGGTGGAACCAAACAACGTGGAAGTTTTGAACATTTTTTTCATTTGCCGCTTGATATTTAACAGTATAAGGAATCACGGAAATGGCGTTCCGATAGCAAAAATATCACTTTTCAATTATCGTACAAGAGTGTTTCGCTATCAATATATTTTTCATTTTACTCCAATCTTAACTTTTTTTTCTTTTAAAGAAGCATATAATATACAATCTGAGCATTATTATAAACAAGTATGACAACATTGATAAGACGATAAATAAAAAGGAAAGAAGAGGAAGAAGACCATTCATAGTGATATAACCTTTCATAATAACGAATTATTTTTAAATATAGCTTTGTTTTTTTTTTTCTAACGAGTAATAACAGTAACACGGAAAAACATTAAGTTGTACTAACTCTGTATAGACATGCGTGTCGAGTGAACGCATTGATAATTCGCAGTGTCGCATACAACATCGACGCCGGCTTATGTCAATGTAACTACAGGATCCAGAGAATTATCAGAATGAATTTAATATCCAATAAATTATAATATTTACGACAACATAAAAATATGCCTTATTGTAATTCGAGGCTCTCTTTATTTTGGAGGTCATAGACATCTACTTCACAAGTCTTCTCGTGTTATAGGAAATAAGCGTAACTCTTAAAATCGTGATGTATTGTACCTAACCGGAAACTAGTTTTTTGTTGCATTTAAGAATTATCAAATTGCATAACTCTATAATTCTATAATGATTGTAACAAAACATTATAATAATAATAATACACAAAATCAATTTTTTTCCGTTGCAATGTTGCACTCTGATGTTAGAGTGTGTCTTCAATATAATCAAACAAAATTGCAAGCTCCATGAAATCGTTTTAATGTCTTGGCATTATTTTTACAACCTTACAACCGATGACTGAAAAACATTTCGTATTTCTAATAATACATTACCAGGGTGATGACTAAACATAGAGAAAAAAAAATATATATATATAATACGCATTTTTAACGCGCTTAAAAATATAAACACATCAATATGAGCACTTAAGTGCCTCCAATGGGTGGTTACTTAACTCACCGTCACTCAAACCATTTTATACCACCATCACATATGCTTATTATAAACTAATAATTACAAATTGTGTATCTATTTTCTTAATAAATTTTAAAAAAAAAAAAATTTAAAAAAATTTTAAATTACTACGTCATGTTTTGTATACCGCGAAACTATAAACGTATACATAATATCATCATGTCGCTAAAGCCCACAATGTCTTATGTCCGGTTCAAATGAGCACGTACTCGTTTCATGATAATATAGCCAATCAACATATTGTAAATGAGCGTATTGTTTCCATTTCTACATTACAGTAAGCGACTACCGAAACATCAAGCATATGTTCGGGTACCACTATAACGTTCATAACGCATTGTAAAATGTACAAAAAATATTATTGTAATTATATGTGGATATAGTAAAATACTAAAATTGGTTCCGTAGATCGGTGTCTATAATATTACTTAGCGTCCAGAAATTATTTTTGCTGCATTCGATAGAACGATTTTCGGAGTTTGTTCTAATTAAATTACATTTTATTTACGTATAATATACATATAGGTACATAATAACCGAATAATATATCGCAATTTGTCATGTTTCTCTTTTTCATCAAATCGGAGTGTATCTATACCTATATTATAATTGTATGTAAAACATTCTATTTCGAATTTAGTCCAATCAATGACCAGATAATCTGTCCATAATGGATTATAGGTTAATCATATTTAAGTTTCATCAAAATCGAATGATTTATACTATGTTATTGTGTTCATTATAAAGAAATGCATAATAAGATAAACAGTGATTTTCTGTTTTTGTCTCTGTCACACTACACGCAACATTGAAATTTTCATTCCAACTCATCAATATAATAACGATACGTTTAAAATTCTAAAAACAGATTTCAATTTAAAGTCTACTTCAGATTAACTTTCACATTTTTTGATTTTGTCTCTCTAAATTCCACGAAAATACGAAGTATAATTATATAAGTTAGAAAACTAAAATCGAAAAAAGTTAACTTTTTTGATTTACGTTAAATAAAAAATTGAAATATATGGGGGGTATCGATCTAAGAAAAAAATTAACGACGAATTCAACGAATCTGTCTTCAGATTCCTTATCGTACCGCTAGATCAATTCGTGTCGATAGGTTGAAATGAGAATACATCTAAATATTGCTTTGTTGCATGTGCGACAGAGAAAAAGATAGAAATCATAGATTCAAATCCCCATAAACATAATCAATACATTTCAGACGTTTGTGCAAATATTTTTCCTCCGGAATTTCTTCCACGACTGTATATATATGTTAGTATGTTACTATAAAAACCCGACCACTAGGTATACCTATAGGTTTTACTAAATAATACAGAATACTAGATTATTATACGATTTTGGCACAGTAAAAACTGATTAATTCATGAGATAAAAACGTATTAAAGAATGATTGATGTGCTGCGTTACTACTCAAATTAAACATTTCAATATCAATCATATTTGTATCAAATGAAAAAAAAAATGTCCAGAATTATTAAAAATAACAGTGCCGCAACTACCGCCGGTCCAAAAATTATTATTCCTTATCAACGTGAAATGTTAATATGTGATATATGGTAATCAATTTCGTCTGAATTAAAAATCTATTTTTATACATAATGGAAACAAGGAAACACCGTAAGGGCCAACTCTCACCAATCACAATAAATTATATGATTATACAACGCAATAATATAAAATACAAGTAAAAATTCATACGATTATGAGAACCGTCACTCGCTTATTCGACATTCATCAGTATTCAGTAGATTATTTATTATCACGGCTGTAGATAGTATGGTTGCACTTTGCGCATATTATATTACACTATGTTTAATGGTGGCATACAGATGTTCTTATCTCAGATTCAAAAAAGTTAAGTAGACTCTAAAAGTTAACTAAAAATTACATTTATAGCTGTATTAAAATCATTAACTAATATGTCACTAACCAGTAATAAATCTGATGAAAAATTAATGGCCGCTGCAGGGCTAAAAAAAAATTGAATCATTTCAATTTATTTTATTATTAACAATATGAGAAAATGTGTTGAGGAATTTCCAACTTGTATCTAAAAAATTTCAAGGCACAGATACTCATCTCCAAGATGCATGTGAGTTTTTAAAACAGGCTTCAGTTGCAATGATAAATTTAAGAAACCATGTATGAAGCATTGGTTTCATCTGCAACTGACCAATGTAATAAATGGGGCACACCAATCCAACCAACTATCTGTCGTCGTGTTTACTCTAAAAAATTTTTTGGTGACGTAGACGGTGATAGGAGACTTGATATAAATAAAGAAAATCTTCGTATTACAGTATTTTTACCACTCATGGATATAGCAATCGTCCAACTTAAAGAAAGGTTCTCAGATTTATACGAAGTAACTAACAAATTTAATTTTCTTCTACCTCAAAATATTTAAAGTCTAGTGAACATCATATTGTAAAGGCAACTTATGACTTTCAACTATTTTATGAAAATGACATCAGTACAGATATAACTAGACAAATGTTGTGTATTAAAGATGCATTTAATGATTCTCTAAAAACAATATACCTACAGCATAAGAAATCTTTTGCAGTGTATACTAGACAATGATGTGGCCTCTATTTACAAACATATTTTCAGTTCATGTATTATTTTCCTAACATTACCGGTCACTGTAGCAAATGCAGAACGTTCATTTTCTAAATTAAGAATGATTAAAAATGACTTAAGAAACTCCATGCAACAAGTTCGCCTAACAAATATAAGTATTTTAAACATTAAGCGAAACTGTACAAATGAATTAGATATAAATAAAATAATTAATGATTTTTTTTAAATTATTATAAATTAAAATATTTTGTTTAAACATATTTTATTTATGTTGTTAATTATTAGTTATAAGTATTTGTTTTATTTTTTTTTCAATAAATCAATAAATAAATGTATTACTCATATTATTATTAAAACATTATAGATATTTGCCAATTTAAAAAATGGGCATATATTATATACACATATTATATAATAATATACTATATACCTTCACTATAACTGTAAAAGGTGGCCAAATATAATATACTAGAATGAGAAATTATTGTTACATAAGTTACCATAAAAATATATTATTCTTAATTATTATATGTTTATAAAAACATGATATTATAAATAAACAAATTTGGAAAATAAAGTAATAAAGTTGCATAGTTATAACTTAAAAGTTGTAAGGTAGGTATGAAATGCCTCTATTGATTCATTTTTGATAAATGTGTTGATTTTGGTCTTAACAACATTTATTCTCCTGTAAGACTGTAAACATGCATCGTTTTTAGCTAAGCTGTTCCATGGATTTCTTGAGGTAAAGTAGAAGTTGAAATTCTAAGAAAAAATATCAGAAATATTTATTTTTGTGGTGTATGATATTTGATTACTATTGTATAATCCCCAGTCATATAGCTCATCAATTCATCAACGGCTCAAAATGTAGACACTACTGATGATTAAGGGCCTCTAAAATTGTAGTTGCGGTACTGAAAAATAACATATATTAATCCCAATCCAGTAAATATATATTAGGTATATTATTTATGTTTATATTATGTTCTAGTAAAACTATTGACGAGGCAACGAATCAAATAACGTGCTATTATTATGTTCAACTTATTAATGATGTATTCAATATTTCCACGTATATTATAATGTACGGATTCGAGCTAACTTATCGGATAAAAACCACTAGTATTTAAAAATGTACTAGTAAATAATTAATATTTCATTATGATAGCCAGATAGTAAAATTATTTTTCGCACTAAAAATTCTAATAATGTTATAATATCTATTTTCGTGCCAAACGTGTGCAAAAATTTCGTCGTCATCATACTACAACATTATAATATTATCTACGTGTATACATTATTAATAAATACAATTTTTTATTAAATTGTTTTAATCTTTAATTTTCGTTCACTTTCACCTCGTTATTAGACAGCTCTTAACCATTAGGTATAATATTATTATTCATATAATGTAAACTGCTGTGTTACACAAAGCTGAGAAATTACATTCGGAAGCCTCCAGCAATAATTATACCCAATAACGGTTCAAATATATTTTCAATATAATTTCATTATTACTCGGCATGCGTAAATGCATAATGCTTTAAGTCATTAATACACGATGAATAATATCGTGAATAATATATTATAAGTATATAAGGATATTTTACTACAGCACCTTATTTGAAATTAATATAAATCACCCGTTGGGTTCGTTGATACCTCACTGCTGTTTTTTTTTTTGTATTCGATTCTATTGTATGCTACTGTAATTATATAACCACGCGAACGATATTCTGATTCTCGTTTAAAGACAATTTCCAACTTTTGAACTACTTGAACTATATAGAACTTGATGTATTAGGCAAATACACGTATTCGGCACTATTTATTTATGTTTATATAAAATATAGATCGTATGCGGATCTGAGTCTCAGATCGTACAAACGTATGAAAAAAAATAGGGACTTACCAATTTTATATTTGTAGATTATATTATAATGTTGGCTAGTTTTATATTTTTTAATTATCTTTTATATGGTTAAATTAAGTTTTTCACTTAGGAAATAAGCTGAATACAATTTAATCATCTGGAAGGTAGTCCAAAACATTTGCTCTACCCATCCAGCTGGTCAAATATCCAAATAACTAGAATTATACAACACATTGAAAACTCAAATATTCTATAAATCAAATATTATTCAACATATAACACTGCCCACAAACAAACCAAGCAAAAATCAATCTCAGGAAATTACATTAAATTACACAAAATCAAATATTGAATAAGATTTTTTTAATCTGTGAATCGTTCACTTAGTTGCATAAAAATGTATTCAACTTTGAACTTTTCTTAGTTTTTACTATATTAAATTAGTGAAATTCAAATAATTTATACAATATACATACCTTGAATTGGAATAATTAATCACCTCGTGTATAGTTTATCAAAATGTCAGGAAAATAAATTGCGTATGTAAATTCTAAATATTATGCGAATAAAATATACATACTATTATTTCTTATTATTTGTAAATTGTGGAGAATTACAATGTTTGTAGGAATAAATAATATTTCACTCAGTCGTTAATCGTAATTAATGTTGATTGTTCATTTTTTTTTCCATTTATACAAGAAGATCGTTCAGGTTATCTATTAAAAAATAGCACCTATGCCAGTCCACCGTATAATGCAATAATATACTAGTAGTATTCTTTATTATTGCTCCTCTCTGTCATTTATAAATATATTATTAGACTCGAAAAATTTATCTGAGTACGATTGACAAACAATTTTCTTAGTTTATACATTTCTTCGAGCTTACGATCGAAATTATTGAATAAAAAATACGTAAAACAAATTTCTACTGCATATCGGATATGTGTACTAAATACTAATACATGTGCGGACATATAATTATATTTTGATAGAACAACATGTGGCGTACATTACTTGGAAATCAGAAAACTCAGAGCTAAAGTATAATATTTATGACATTTATTTTCAACGATATTGAATTGAACGAAATGATACAATGCAAACGAACGCAGTTTGAGGAACTTATATGATAACTTGTTCGTTTAACGATAATTATTATAAATGCATTAATGAACCATGTTTGTCAATTTATCTCTAAGATAAGTAATCAATGCATAAAACGAAAAACAATAGCCAATAAATATAATGCAATAAATCGTTTAAAGCTTTGACAAGACATGATTTTTTTAATTTTTTTAATTTGATATTAATTCGAATCGACCTGAAAAAATAAACGGATCAAAAATAATCACTATATTAGTATATTAATATATAATATCAGAGTATAGTTTACTCAGTAAACTATGAATATTATGTTTTATAAAGATTTACATTTCGTATAATATTAAAAGTGGTATTTTTTAGACTATAAATTGAATCTCGGAAAAATGCATAGCGATAAACGGTACAATTGATATAAGCGCACAGTAACATCCTAATCTAATTGATTTAATAATGAGAGAATATAAAAATTAATGAAATGTAAAAAAGAGGAAGGCAACAATTTATTATTAGTACTGATGAAGTTTGAAAATGCCGTTCTCTGACTTTGATTATGCTTGATGTGACGACGAGTTAGCAGTGACATACAGACCGGCGTAGGAAACTCTTTAGGTATTTAAATTATAATATCCGATCCAATTCACGTGGATCACTGTAACGTCGTGATGAAGTGTACATCCTGGTTTGTTTTATTTTATTTTTTTTAAAAACAACCAACACTAAAACTGTCATGTCACTGTACAGTTTTCGTAGTTTGGGTTCACAACTATTATTATTTATTATTCATTAAACATACATTATTTAATACAATAAGTAAACACAGTATCAATAAATATATAAATTAGTACAAAAATCAAAACATAATTAAATAGTAAGAACGATTGAAAGGATCAAGGCACATCGCTCTATGAATGGCATAGTTAAATCCGGATATGCCCACCATAGTTAAAACCATAATTATTATAGTAAGGTAAAAGAATACGATGATAAAAGGTGGGGAATTCACGAAACGGTTAGGAACTTTAAAATATAATTAATAGTTCATAAGGGCATAAAGCTATTATGTTATACACATGTTAATTTTCTAATTTTCTTTTGATTTATAAAAGTTTCTGAAGTCAATTACCAAAATTAAAAAAAAAAAAAAAATCATTTTTTTCATCTCCATTATTAGGTACACATTGTATTTTATGAATTACATATTATGATTGACTTATCAACGAAGAAAACGACTAACGATATTTTATTGTACATCACTCAATCTATGAGTGTACCAAAAATTTTAAATTTTTTTCTCTAAACTTAGTTATGGCTTGATTTAACAACTATATTCATAAGTGTTTTTATTATATTTTTTAAAGGAATTAATTTTAATTAATTTTTTTTTTCCTAGTTACAGTTTTTATTTTTAATTTTATAAAATATATTGTTACTTATTAATACTGTGATAAGATGAAATTATTGAAATCAAAATGTTACATTTTATGTCGATTCATGTTTTTTATGACATGTCTCGTGTATTATTAGAAACACTTAATTATTCCTGTACATAATTATAAATTAAACTAATGGTTAAGCTAATGAAATGTCATAGATAAAGTTGTTTCATCATTTTATCAATAACAACAAATAACTTTTAACAATTTAATTCAATGAATATAAATTTAATTAATGCATTAAGTTGTACGAATACATATTTGGTTAAACTATCGATTCATTCGTTTCAAATGTAAAATTTTTAAAATATAAAATCTATATGCATATAAATTACAACGTTTTTTATTAAACAAATTAAACATTTTGTACGTAAAATACTTTTATGTATAATGTACAATAATCACATATTGAGAAAGGTAATTGTAAAAAAATGCTGTAAGTTTTTTAAATTCAATATTTTTTGTTCATAAATAAATATGGTTTCCCATTTTATTTAGCGTTAAATATTTCATCATAATATGAAATCAAAATGCATATGTTGAATGATCTAATCTTATAAGTTAACGCGCAATCGTATATGCCCATCACTTTTTTTTTTGCTTCTTCTTAGAAATGTTATCTTTACAAATTTATTCTACACAAACACTAACTAATCAATTTCACTAGCATTGACGTGGACCGATTTATTGCTTATCCCATTCATTTGATACTATACGAACTAACGTACATAAACATCACGTAGATCGAATGACCTAAATCTATATTCAACATAATATAAGCCATATCACGTTAATGGTTATTATTTTTTTTTTTTTGTAATCAATTATAATTAAACATATGATCTTGAAAACATAATCACTTTTTAACTATCAATTTTATATATTTGAGCGTTATAGCATAAATTGGAATTAACTTAAAAACAAAAAAATAAAAACGATAAATAGTAGTTGAAAATACATTTTTCAAATAAAGTTTTCACTGAAGTCAGTGTGCATTTTTCTTCAAACGTCAAGCGAGAAATTGTGTTGGTTTTTATAAGCTTATTTGTGAATATTTTCCAAGTTCTGTTACTTTCCTTACACGATAAATCAAATAAAACTCTATAATATTAAAATCAATATTATACGTTTTACCGTATTTAAATCCAAGACATCGTTCCTATTAAATCGATCTATTATGCATAGAAGTAATTATACATCACTAGTACGTATTATTATTAATTTTTCTATTAACTAGGTGCTTCGAAATCAAAATGACTTCTTAGACATTTTGAATGAATCCAAAAATAACATTACTACATAACAACAAAAAATGATGCTGTATTTTGAAATGATCTTATGATTTATGTAGTATAGTAAGAATAGTAATGCGTGATCATTTTAGACATACAGACCATACAGTAATTACCGTACAACGAGTTATCTTACTGAAATCCAATAGAAGAACTACCTAATTTACTTATTAAATAAGTACTTGAATATTTAATAGTTAATCTTTATATATATTAAAGAACAGACCTTTTTTATGTTCACATTTTCTGATTACACTTTTGAACTTATTTACAATTTTAGATTCTGAACGATGTGATGCATATATTAATCTTACAATGATGTGGGTTTTTTTATTTATTTATTTTTTTTGTGTCTGTCATCACGTTTTGGAGCAGTAAAAATGCTTAAATTTCCATACATGGAAACTTTTCTGGAAGGAAAGTGAATGCAACTGGTACTTGTGCTACTCAAAAGTTAAACATTTTCAATACTTTTCAAAAGCGTCGGGAAAAACCATAAAAAAATTATGGAAAAACGGGAATTTTTATGCAAAACTACTCGTTGACAAAGTTTTAAAATGCTCTAACTCAAAAACAAAAAAAAAAATACTTGAAATTTTCATCAAAAGTCTGTATTAACATTTTCTATGCATGGTTAAATTTTCGAAGTATTTCGAAGTACATCTTGTAAAAACCTTGAAAATTTAATACAAGGTTTATTATAAATTGTACTTATTGCTATTAAAAAAATTCGAAAATCTTTTGACTCAAATTTTTTTATAAGCACCTCCTAAATGTTACCACGTAACTCGATTATTCATTTTTTTTGTGTGAGAGGGAGGGGTGTATATAAATATTACAGTTTTTCAGCAAGGCATAATTGAATAATTATACTACTCTTTTTTTTATATAAAGTTGATTCTAATTACAGAAGTTATGGTTATGGTCATTTTACCAATTCTTGCAAGGGGAGGATTATTTATTTTAATGTTACGATTTTTTAGCGTGGGATTTACATAATTTAACGATTTTTGTTGGCAAAGTTATACCAAATACTCCTCCGAGTTATCCATTATTTACAATTTTATAGTTGCTCAAAAAGATATTAATTGAGTTGAATGTTATTTAAGAAGCCACGATTTTATAGATAATTTCAGTAACTTAACTGTAATCCGTTTTTATGTTTGAAATATACCTCCCATATCTGTTGTTCACGAGAAATGTACATGAACAAGTTATACAATAAGTCTTTCTGTAAAAAATATTATGAACAATATATCATTGGAGCTTCAACTTTTAATCGGCAATTCAAGGGGAAAGATTCTGTTGCCACGTATTCCAAATATTCCGACAGATATGTCATTTAAATTAAAACGTTTGCAGTTTCCGATGAAACTCAATTTTGCAATGACCATCAATTAAGTGCTAGGAAAATCGCTGCACTGCTATATGTATGTGGACTACATTTGGAGAATCCGTGAAAACGTGGAAAATTGTATGTGGCCAGCTCACATGGCGGAAGACTTGATTTATTCGTGCGAGCACCAGAAGGAAAAACAAAAACAATTGTTTATCCCCAAGCACTCGGTTTAATTGATTTAAATATTTTAATATAACCATATTATAGTAACTAAAAGTAACACCCTAAGTCCCTAAACTAACCATGACTAAGATTTAAATAATGAGTAAATTATGGTAATCTGTTTTATAACCAATGGGGTCGGCTAAGGCTGTTCCATGTGAAGCCGTATTATTCAGCTAGTATTGTATACAGTGCGTTCAATAAATTAAATATTATGTAATTCAAGTTAAAAAAAAAAAAAAAAAAACGAAATAAAATAGTAACAGTAGATTCTCAAATAGTCTGTGCAAGTGGCTTGTATTTATAGCAAGACAATAAAACATTATTGTAAAGCTTATATTATAACAATTAAATACTTATACTTAACTTTTGTGTACACTATAAATACTAAATTTGATAACCCCGATTTATAGTTATGGCCAAACCCATGTTTTTAAACGTGAAAAGTCTCATCTGGTTGATTGATATAAGTTGGAACATCATACTATAATAAATAATTTTAGTTGCCTTAATTAATAATGATAATATGATCCACTAACCGCAATCAAACATATCAATGTGAACCATTAAATATAATATGCGAATATTTACGTAATAATGACCATCCTGTTTAGACAAATCACTTCGTGTTTATGATTTAAATAGGGCATCTATTATAGGCCAATCGCTTAATTATTGTAAATACTTTTCCACTACTTTTAACAGAATGAGATAATTTTTAAGCAATTAGTACGATTATAATATACTGTATAACATTCACTAATCATATAAGCAATAAAGTTGAAAAATAAGTTTAAGTAAGAGTATATACCTACATTAAATTTAAAATCTCATCCAACGAAATCGTAGTAAAAAAATAAAAAATGCTAGTTACATAATAGATTACATACAAAAGTATGATGCGTCGTTAGCTACATCTTGTTTCGTTTTGCCCACTTTGACCCGAAAAATTGTGTAGAGGCCATGGACTACATTTGAGAACTAAAAATGATTAGAATACCAAGAAATTTAAATAGTAATTTTACTTTTGAAAAAATTCGTGTTCAACGTACAGTAATAATATGTATCAATACAGAGGTGTTTTAAGATAATTGTTATTGTTTTATTTTATGCCATGATTAGAACAAAGAACCAATATTATATACTGCTGTACAATGAACAGTCCTGTTTCTCTGTTAAAAAATGTTAATCTGTTTAAAAAAAAAAAACGAAAATAATAATTAAAATTAAAACGTTAATTGTAAGTAATAAGTAATAATTATAAATTGAATATGTCATCATCAGACATCAATATATTAAAATATATCCATATGATATTCATACACCAAAGACAATAATTAAAACAATACAGTGATAATTACAGGATTATGATTATCTGTATGCAATCGTCATCTTCAAAGATAGGTCACGACTCGTTCATTGACTTGTCGTCAAAGTGTTTCAAATAATCTCGATAAAAATGTATTATAATATCAACATAAGCTTTTTTACTGGCGTTAAAATACCTAATAATATTGTGTCCTAAGTAAAATCAAACAAAACCCGATTAGGCGTTGACTACTTAGAGTTTCGATCATCACATTCATTATGTACAACTTTTTCAATCATATATGGAAATTAATAATTATGAGACAAAATTTCCAAGATAATTAGTTAATACGATTCGAACTCAACTGCTTAAAGGACTATAAAAGCGGCTGTGGGATCGCGGATTTTCTAAATTTAAATTATCAGTGTTTAAAAATTAAAATATAAAGTCTCTAACAATCAAGGTATTTCTTATGATTGTGATCAAATGAATTAAGACATAACTCATAATATTATGCGCTAAGTAGTGAGTATAAACTATAAAATTTTTAGTTTTAATATGTTAATGACGTAGAATAAAATCGATGAACACGAATTACGTCCATATTACCTAAAGGCTAAAATACACAATGTACAATGAGCTATTTAGCTGGTTAACAAGTACACCCATTTATAATTAAAGAATTCCTAGAATATTTTTTTGGTCCCCCATTTTTAAAATAAGATGAGATTGAGTTGATTTACTGACGATAAATTAAACTGTATCAATTTTTTCTAAGCATGAAAAAGTATATAATTTTTTAGATACTATCTTTTAAATTAATATACATTCACTTGAATTCTGATTATGCATTTTCTATATGAGCAATTTTTTCATGTTCAACGACTCGAACTACTTCGAGTGTGTCGAAAAATCCCTGTAATAAATTGAGATCCAAAATAACATAAATATTATAACAAATTCCAGTCTTTTATACAAATTCGTTGTATGAGTTTTTACTGTGATCAGAGTAGGTTATTGTGGTAAAACGTATCATATAGTAATTCTCTGTGCTATAAGTTATCTGCAATATTACCATCAATTATATAATATGATGTAGAATATTAATCATTGAATTGACGTTTTCTTAGTACCCATAATTATAACAAAAATTAAATCAAATTAAGTTTTCATCATTATACTCAAAGGCGGAAAATATTGACAGATAAAACGGAGTGTACATAAATCTGAATTCGCGTAAAGAATCATGTTATACTTACAAATCATTCGAAAAAACGTCTAGTGTGATTTTCTTGATAAATTAACTTTCCAAGGTTGTTTCAACCTCTAAAACTCACAAAAATTTTATACCTAGCAAGTTTAAAACACTATACATCGATGATTCGTTATTATTTTTAATAATCGCAATAGTTTGCGTACACAATATAAACATATAATGTCCTGACATTTGTAGAGACGTTTTTTTTCATTAAGAATAAATAAAATATACAAGCGCAATATGATGTTCAGTTTTGCTGTATATTAATGGTCTTAAATTCTTGAAAATGTCACTGCAAAGTGCAAAGTACTTATGTATTGCAATTAAATTATATATAAAACTAATAAATTTGAAATTTGCACTAAATTTCCGGAATATATAGTGTACAACAGATGGCATAAGTGATGTACATTAAGTCTCGAATACTTTTCAGGCAAACTGCGTAACACATTTATTTAATTTAACTGCTCAAATACATAATATATATGTGTCGTTATTAAATTGTTACATAACATAATATGTTTGTATACTTAATTTATACAATTAATAATTTTTATTTGCTTCCGTTTCTAATTTAAAATTTTTAATTACACTTTAGTGGGGATTAATTGTCTTGGGTTTTTTTATTCGCTATCAAATCACGTATTTACATTACACTTTTTATAAAATAAAATGTTAACGATTGTAATAAAAAAATAAATAATGACGAGAAATAGTTGTTTTGCTTTAAGCCAACTGAATAGAAATATTATTATAATGTTTGTATTTTATACTGAGACGCTTCTAGCCCTTGTAGAAAACACTGTTAATTGCATTAAAGCATTCCGGTCTCAAAATTAACACATTAGCCGCAGTTAACTATCGTCCAATAACTATTCCCTTTCACATAAACAATACGAAAACAATTTTCATCAGTTGAAAAAAAAATGAATAATTCGTGTATCTTTTATAACATTATACTAATATACGAATATTATTCATCTGCAATACGCCAATAAAAGTGTAATAATTTCTTCGTTGCTTTGTTGGTCACCTTCAGGACAATTAACTGATACTAATAATAATTTATTCTGTTACTAAACGAATCGAAATCTTCTTTTAAAAATTAAACTGTGAATTAAATTAAAAAACACATGTCTATCATAACATAGAAGTAGTTTAGATACAGTTTTATTATTTTTTCGTTAAAATAAAACACTCGGTAACAAATTAGTGAAAACGATAACTATAGTTATTATAATATGTATAATATATTGATATCAAGCCAAAGTGTTTTACTCGTTTAATACGCCGGATACACATAATAGTGCATGTACATATAATGGCTAAGTACATTGTTAAAAAGTAAAATAAAAAATTAGTCAAATATGACAAAATTATTTACATAAAAATAGTATTGGCAAATTTCAGAAAGTACGTTGTCATAATGTTTTCATATTTAAAGTTATAGAGTAATGTATTGTTCTCATGGAATAAAGAAACATTTGTTAGGTGTGTATGATTACAAATATACAACATCGCAGTGCCTTATTATTACCTATTTAAAATACTAAAATACATATTTCATTCGCAAGTTGAGTAACAACGATAAGATTACTATTATCATTAGGCACCTTCTCGTTTGATACAATTATTGAACTTAGTGTTTTATAATATTTTAAAATGTAAATTTTATTTATGATATAAAGGATATTAATTATACATAATATTTTTTTTTTTTTTTTAAATTTAATTTGCCTTTTAAACGTAATATTTTATAATAATAATATAATTGAAGTCAAACGTCACAAAATAAACAATAACGACTAATTCCATTATTTGTCCTTTAATGATCCAATGAACGCCGTGTAAACACAAAATGTACCTAGTTGATAAATATATGACTGAAGGTCATCGATATAGAACTCGAGTATAAAAAATCACCAGAACTCGCTCAACGGTCAACATGTTCGTCGTCAACTGTCTAGATAAAGTCTAAAATTCTAGATCGATGTCTGCTCCATAATAGAGGATAAAAAGAACAACAACATATATATATATATCAATAAATAATCGTGTTATGTCCGTGATGGATTGAATCGATCGGATTGTTAATAGGAAAGACAGACAAGCGCCACCGGTTTCAGCATAGCAAGCAAAATCAGTATCTTAGATCAACTACTGGAGTACTTAATAATTATTTTAAACATTGCGCGGTGGATTTCTACTTATCACGTAGATATTGCAATCAGTAGCGTACGTAGGGGTAGAGTTCTAGGGTTCTAACACTCCCCAAAATATCTTTCTTCGTCCAAATTCTATAGTTTCAGTGTTGTTAGTTTTTCGGGATGATTTTTATATCAACCAAAATCTGAACAAAAATTTTACGCTATTATACGCTAATCGTATTGTTAGTAAAATAACTTGCAATAAAGTAAGAAAATACTATTCAGTACAAGTTAAAAATTAGTATTAATCACATGGTGGTTAAACTGTACTTTCGTGTGACTAAATCCGAGATTGTTGGTTTAATTTCCACCAAACGTACAACACCATGACGTATTCACAAATATTATGCATATTATGAACTATGATGTAGGTAAACATTTAAGATTAACCAAATATCAGTATTAAGTCCGTTCGTTCTTGTATAACTATATCAAAATTCAAATATTACATTTTATGACATTTTATCACTACCTTATCATAACGTGTATAAACTATAGGTTATCTCCTCTATTCATCTAACGTTAATGGTTATTTGTATTTAAATTGACACTTGTGATTAAAAGTTGAATTAAATACTAATGGATCCTTGTTATGAGATGACATAAGAAAGCATCAAACAAATAAACTAAGTAGCTTATTGCAGCATTTATTATTTCTAAGCTAATAGTTACATTAAATTGGTTAAACAATTATCGAATAAAAGAAATAACGATTCTAAAATTACAATAAAAACTAAAACAATCTATTATTATCATTTTTTTTTTTTTTTTTGATTTTAGTTATTGATTGGTAATTTTTTAGTTTTGAATAGTTGTTGGAAAAATGGAAAACTCCTTTTTTGAGTTCGCGGTCTTGAATCGTCATTGAAATCAACTGCATATATTCCAAACTTTCTCCTATAAACAGATATATGTATAATTATTTCATAACCCGGAATAATTATAATTAATAATTGTTTGACATTACCAGTATCCAAATGTAAACTCAATACCGTCTAAAAATGACCAAACATTGTATCCAATCACATTAATATTATCGTCCAGTGCTTCAAGTAATTTATTTAAAATTCCCTGTAAAAAACTTACTTAAAAATTGTTCAGTTTGAAAATTTAAGAATAATATTCCTCTAATTTATTTGTTATTACATGATATTGTTAGTTTTTAGTTCTAATTAGGTATTTTGGTATTATTCAAGACACATTTAAATCTACTTACAGTATGATAAGCAATTTTTCCTTCACTGTCATCAACTCCTTCATCTTCGGGATATCCGTTTTCACCAATAAAGATTTTCGGGTGATTCATTATTTTATCGGTCCATTTTATACAATTTAAAAAACCATCGTATACCTAATATCATAAATACTATTTAGGATTATATACTTAAACTTAATTATATAAACAAAAAAATTATTTTGACCCACCTCAGCTGGTGTAATATTATCAACGTCCATAAAATATCCTCGATCTCTTCTTCTGAGATTTGGTTCATCGATTATTTCTTCCTGAGTCATTGGCCGCACTTTTAAGCACGAATAGTAGTTCAGAATAATAAAATCATAGGCATCTGAAACGATTGTTCGTGTAGGATATAATGTGTAACTAATAAATAAATATCTCAATTTTTTTAAATATAATACAGTTTATAATAATATTAATAACTTATTTGATAAGAAATAATTAGAATTAATAAAACAAGCTTTTCAGTTACTAGATAGCCGCATAAGGTATCACTTTAAATTTTACCAAAAATTATATGTTTACACAACAATGAATACCAACTTTTGGATTTTATTAATAATTTATAATTAATTTCCATCTATCGTAGAAAGGTTCAAAAAGTTTTAAATGTCACTGTCTTACTTCAAATAAATCTAAATATAACTTACTAAATGTTAAAAGTAATATTATATACACAAATAAAAAATTGATACTATTATATAGGTGAATTATATATTATTATATAATTCATTTATTTTAGATTCTGAACAGGTTAATGAATGTATTACATATACTATAACGTGTGATTTTATTTTATTTTTATTTTTGTGTCTATTTCTGAGCAGTAAAAAGGCTTAAATTTTCTTATACAACAACTTCTCGAAAAAAAAGTTAATCTAGTATTACGAAAAACGGAATAATTTACGCAAAACCACGTTTTGACAAAATACATATTTTAAATGCTCTAACTCAAAAGCCAAAAACTGCAGGGACTTGAAATTTTCACCAAATGTTAGCGTTTTCTATACATGGTTAAGTTTTCGAATTATTTTAACTTATTTTGATCTATTTATAGACAATTGAAATTTTCAATTTTTCTAAGCATTTTTATTTAAAATATCGATAAAAAAAATTTAGCTGTCCAAAAAATCATGAATATTTAATATAAAGTTTACAACAATTTGTATTTCTTGCAATAATTAAAAAAAAAATCAAAATCATTGGTTACGATTTTTTTTATAAGACCCTTTATATGAAATATGTCAAATTCACGATGATTTACAAGTTTTATAGTTCAAAATTCATGAAGTTTTTGGTATTTATACTTAAGGTTCAAAATTTTATCATAAAATTATTCACAAGTTTAACTACAATTAACTATAAAAAAAATTCTTGGGAAAATTTTTTTACGAAATTACGTATAATAACGTTTTATTCTCTAACGATTAAAAGTATTATTCAAAAAGTATAAATTGTAAAAACTTGAATTTTTTACCAGATATTGAAATTGAGATTATCTTTTCAAAATATTAAGTTATTAATAGGCGTTAAAAATATTCGATTTTTTATTTTTTTTTTTTTTAATTGTTGATAAAAATAATTGCTGAGACAAAAAAGTTGAAAATTTAATAGAAGAAGTTGTTCTTACTATCATTCAAAAATTTTTAAAATACATAGATTGCAAAGATTGACATAATATTACAGTTTAAATATAGCATATAGCACAATATACCTATTCTAGACTAACATATCATCTTCGTACAGAATCGTTTTTCGTATGTAATGATTATAATAGGTAACATTACATTCAAATTTAATCTAATTACATTTAAATATTGATGATCTATCCTATAAATGAAGTCCGACTCAACCCATACTATACAGCAAAGCGATTCCCCGTACGGCTCTTTTTGTTTACTTACAATTATTATGTAATATAATTCCAAATAATGCTAGTACCAACTTTTTAATAGTTCTTGTTCTTCTGCAGTAAACTGGAAAGCCCGAACAAGGTTTATTCCTTCTCTTTTGTTACTCCTTTCGATACCTTCTAAAAATTCTGGTGGGTATTTTCCCGTGGAGAGTATGTGCAAAAATACACCGAACTAAAAACCATTAAAAAAAATTAGTTAAATGAGAAGAATGAAAATACCTTCTTTTGTAATTAACCGATGACATTAATGCATTATCTGCACACTTTTGATGTTCTGGATTGTTTGCATCTTGAGGGTAAAACCATGTTCCATCAACGGTGAACCCGATTTGCCCTAAATCAATATCATAAATTATTACCTATTTATGTTTTTCGAATTATTTGTAGAACAATGCTGTTACGTACTTATGTTTGATTATTTGAAAATATCATTCAAACGATAATTTACCTTGTTGTTTTTCTCTGAATTCTTCATTATAAATTTTATAAATATGGGCAATTCCAACCAATACTTGATGTACCACAGAATAGTCACAAAATCCACTAAATACAACATTTGGATAGCCTGGAGCAAAATGCTCAGAACTATATCCATCAGCTGCCAACCATAAATCTGCACACAGCGTCCAATATTTTACCTGCATGATAATGTTAAGTTGGTAAATCAATAGAATATAGTATCATAAGTTCACAACTCATAAGTCATAATTAATAGTATTTATAATGTTTATTTATCTTACTCGATCTCCGAATTCTTTAAAACAAATCCTTGCATAATTCCTATAAAACTGGGAAGTTATTGAATTCGTTAGTCCTCCAATGACATTATAAATTGATGGAACATCATACTGGTACAAAGAAACCTATAAATAATTTTTCAAAAAATATTTAACAACCTGGTGATTTTTTTAATGAATGAAACTGGTTTTCCAGTGTAAAATAAGTTTTATGTTTTTAGAGTTAGAATTTTATCCAAATTCTAGAAATACCTAAATGGCTAATTAAACATTTTGAACCCAGCGTATAATATTAAGTTGATATTTGATTTAATTAAATATCATACCATTTTTTTGAATAAGTTATATTAGGTTTATATTGTATAATTAATACACAATACGTACCATTGGTGTTATACCATTCTCGATTAACTTGTCGATAAGATTATTGTAATATTTTATTCCGTTTACTCCTGGTAAATGGTCATGTGCATTTGGAATTATTCTACCTGAGACTATGGAAAATCGATAAACTTTAACCTAAAATATAATTGAAGACAATATTTACATAGAATTTTTTATTTTAAGTATATTAAATATTAACGCCTAGTTCTTTTAAAAGTTCAATATCTATGTCTGTTTTGTGGTAAGAGTCCGCAGCAACGTCTCCGTTAAAATCAAATCGCTCGCCATCGGGAATTGATGAACTTGGTACTTCCCAAACTGACATGCCTTTGTACATATCAACAAATCTTGGCTCGACTCCTTTCTGCCTGAATTGTTCAGCCATAGATTTTGTCATATCCAATATATATCTGTATGTCTTGTTTATTTTATTGTCATGAAAATAATCATCCCAGATCGTTGATGCTTTATCTAAAATTGAAATAGTCTAATAATAAATATATTGTATAGTAGAATTACCACACAGAAAAGATTTGAACGGTTTAAATATTTATAAATTTAATCAAGTTTTCACACTTATTTTCATATTATGATATCTTTTACTGTTTATTAATTAAATTTTATCTCCTATATACTTTTTTTCATTTTTCATTGTACTATTACCACTAATATATTTAATCTGTGAAAATTATCAAATTCAAAATTGACATTATGTAAAAATTGGATAATATATTAATATGTAATACCAACGTACTAGAATGTATTATTATTATTTCTCATATATCTTTATTATGTCTTATTTCATTATAGGTAATATGTATATGAATTGTAATTGTCGAGCTAATTAGTTTATGCTGCAGTTCTAAATAAAGAAAAATACTTTTAATTTTTATTACGATATTAGTTAAACATAGTCCTCTGACTTTTGATTCAAAGTAATTTAAGTTATCAGATTGGAGGTGTACTATTAAAAATGATCATGAAACTTAGTAGTCTCTTAGTATTCAACAAAAAAAAGTTATTATAAATAAATCCACTTTACACAATACAAACAGTTTTACAAGTTTTATACAGCAGCCTTTAAAATATGAATATCAAATAATTTCGAATGGAGAGATTAGATTTTTGAAGGCAATTAAATCATTGAATAAAAGGTTTACAAGGCAGAAAATTTGAATTCTTTTCAATTCATTGCCAATTTTTACAAAAAAATTACTATTTATTCATCTATTTCTACAAAAAGTTACAATACACCAAAATTAAATAAATTATAGACTACTAGCACTCAGATAAATTAACATCCACTACCAACTTAAAAAGAAAAGATTATAGAATTGTTTATCATAGTTATTTAATATTTTCATAATTCCTGTAATTCGTATTTTGGTCGATGTGCTGAAGGCTGTAATATCATCAAGGCGATAACGAATGGCTTATTGCACACACAGTTGATTTACTTCTCACATATTAATACAGTAGGTACCTATTTCGAAAAAAGAGTTTTAATTGCGTGGATAATTTACTTGAATTGTTATAATTTGAATTGCATGATAATAAGTGTGAAAATAACTTTTGTACTGAGTATCACTTGAACCATGTTAAAGATCATATTTAAACGAAAAACAATATTGTATCTCTTCATCAACACTTATATTTCAACGATTGGTGCTGAATGTTCAGTTAAGCGATTCATTATTATTAAAAACAAATTTCGTATTATCTCTATGAATTTCGGATTTTTAAAATTTGACATAAAAAATTAATTTGTGACGACGAAACCAAAAAAGTTCAAAAATGGCTACGTAAAACCGTTTTTCTTGCCCCCGTTAAACACAGCTTGTAGGGAACGGAACAAATGTATTTCAAACATTATTTTATGCTACATTTCAGAATCATTGTAATTACCACAGAAATTTAAAATCAATTAATTCAAATTAATATTTACGATTTACCTTCATTCCAAGCTCCCTCTACTTGAAAAGCTGAAGTGGCCGTTCCAAGTAAGAAATTCTCTGGAAATTGTTTTGTTGATACGAAACTATGCCCTAAAATTATTGAATTTCCACATTTTACTATAAGTTTATTACATATTTATTAATTATAAATAATAAAATATACTCACCATTTTTTTTAGCCATTTTTCAGTTATTGATAAACTACAAAAAATAGTAGCACCTAAGAAAAATATTGTAAATCGATTAAATTTTCGTGGAAGACTAAATATGTATATGAGTATCCTTATGGTATTTATATGAAACTAAAATATTGATGTATGCATGTAATATAATTTACGAGCAGAAATATTGTTGATAAAACTTATAATGATGATTTATAACATTTTTGCTTCTTTTTTACATTACGTAAACAGTCTTCGTAGGTAAATAACTATTTTTACTATCTATAGTTTTCGAATTAATTATTAATCAACTGAATATTAAGGTAATATATCATTTTGCATATTGATGTATTTTAAATCAACAAAATGAGTGAAGGCTCATATTATAGAGTCTACTATGAAGACAAACGCTAATAAATTACAATTAATTACATAAATAATTGAATGGAAACTCGCTTTGCTGTACGGTAGGATGTGGAGTACAACTCGTTCATAGGTTAGGTTATTATAATGTATTTATTAAATCTGAATGCAGTACTAAGTATCATCGCATACGAAAATCCATTCTGAAAAGTGATGATTTGTTAGTCTAGAATAGGAATGACGTATATATAATATAAACTTATTATATTATATTATATTTTAATTGTAATATTATGTCGATATTGGCTCTTCAAACGCTTATAAAAACAAAATTGTGGCAATAGATTTTAATAATTTTTTAATGATAGTAAGAAAAAATTTTGTGGAATCTATACTAATACATTTTCAAGTATCTTGCCCCAGTGAAATTTTTTTTTTCAACAATTATAAAAAAATTTTAAAAATCCCAAAATGTCAAATGCCTTTAAGTTGCTTAAAAATCAGTAAAATATTTTGAAAAAAATACTCGTTACAGAAAATGTGTATCTAAATAACTGATAAAAGTTTCAAACTTCTACAATTTATATATTTTTTGAATAAAAACAAATATTAAAATCTTTTGATGGTAAATCGTTATTTTATGCGATTTCGTAAAAATTTAAATTTCGGATGGCCATAAAAAATTTTCCTGAATATCTGGTAAACATTTTTTTATAGTTTTTTGAAGAGTAACTTATGGATAACTTAGTGTTAATACTTTGAACCTTAAATATAAACAGAAAACATTTTATAAATTTTCAACTACAAAATAACTTGCAAATTATTGCGATTTTTACATACTTCGTAAAAATTTGAATTTTAGGGCCTTTTAAACAAAATTTGTGGGACGCTTTTTTTGTTTTATTACTTGTAATAAGTATAATTTATAATACATCTTGCATTAAATTGTCATGGTTTTTTGGACAGTTAAATTGTTTTATCGATATTTCAAAAAAAAAAAATAATAATAATTAAAAAATCAAAAATTTAAATTGTTTATAAATAGGTCGAAAAAAATCAAACTACTTTAAAAACATAACCATAAATACCGGTGTTCCCCATTTGCGCCAAAAAAAAATTAATTCATTTTTAGTACAGCCTATTAACGCCAAAATAAAAAAGGTATATTTTTCCAACAGCCCATTTGCTCCAAATTTACCTGCGTAAACATTTTAAATTAACGACTTGGTTAATTCTTATATCTTAAAGAAGTATTTAAAACGTATGTCTGTAACGTAAAATAAAGTTATTTTTATAAGTCTATAGATTTTAAAGCTTTGTATATTATTGCATCGAAAGATAAACAAACAAGTTTTATATCAATTTTATTATGTTGTACGAGCTTTAAACGATTTACATTTCACTACTTCTAAAAACGAAGATTTTTTATTTAACGCCAGACAGATAAACACTTGCTCATCTGTATCAAGAACCCGATAATATGCACTAAGGATGATTTAATTCAAGCGAACTAAAACGCAATAGACTTAGCCACACATTGGATACAATACAACATTTGACCAAGTTACCAACTGTTTACTATTACTTATAATAATAATTTATAATTACTATGTACACATAATGTATTTATGTATCTAATGATTACCTGTTATTTTTATTTTATTTTACTTTATTATTTAAATAACCCTAAATGTGAATTATTGGCAATCATAACGAGAAGAAGAAGATATATGCCACAAAAATTTAAAATCTATAGACTTATAAAAATAACTTTATTATACATTACAGGCATATGTTTTAAACCAAGTCGTCTTTAAAATATAAGAATTAACCAAGTTATTAATTTAAAATGTTTACGCAGGTAAATTTGGCGCAAATGGGCTGTTGGAAAAAATATACCTTTTTTATTTTGGCGCAAATGAGTTGTACCCAAAATGAATTAATTTTTTTTTTGGTGCAAATGGGCGATGCCCATAAATACAAAACGCTAATATAAATATTTGGTGAAAATTTCAAGTAGGTACCTATAGTTTATGTTTTTTGAGTTAGAGCATTTTAAAAAAATTTATTTTTTCAAAATATGGTTTTGTGTAAAATCTTCCGTTTATACATTCATGATTCATCTGTCATAAACTCCATTCAGCACCTATAATACCTAAATTTATTACTTAATAGCCTTTAACAGTACTATTATGATTAATTTATAATTATTATTTAATAATACATTTGAAAGTTTTATGTAAATTTATTATAAATTCAGACGAAGTAATTTATTATTCATCAAAGATAGGTAGTCGATTTTTGCCGACAAAATAATTGAGATCTAAATGTGAAATGGATGCAAATTTCAGTAGATAATCTTGAAATTGATTTATAAGATCATTTTATTAAACTCCGAAATATATATAAAAAATACAATTTTTCGGTTTTCGTTGCAATAGTCATGTTTGCTTTTGAAAAATAAAACTTTTTTAATAATGAGTTCAGTAAAACACAAAGCAGATAACCTAGGATGAATTGAAGCTCAAGATTTGATTTTGCTAACCTAATTAAACACATGAATTATGAATATCGACGGATTACGATTAACATAGAAGCAATTATTTTAATTCTGTTGATAAATGTATATGTAACTTAATATATTAATTTTGAATCAGGAATTTTGTCACTTTTAATGTCAATAAGTAATAAGTAAGCAATCAAATACCACCCGATTTAATATTTTTATAAAATGTAACAAATTCTTATTATTCATATTATTTACTCGAATTTTTAATAATTTATAATTTTTTTTTCATCATAATCAAGGGGCCTCATTGATAGAAGGAGGCCCAGCCGGCGATCGCCGTTTCGTCGACCTGACCAGGCCACCACTGACTATGAACACTAAACATGCAAATTATCGCGATTTTGACAAATTTCATACAACTTTATGGACTTTATGGGCTTATAAAAAAAAATTGTGTGGAACGATTTTCAATTTATTCTAGTTGCAATAATTATAACTTATAATAAACCTTGTATTAAATTTTCAAGAGTTTTCGGACTGCCAAATTTTTTTCGGTATTTAAAAAAAAAACTTATAAAAATCAAAAATTTAAATTGTCTATAAATAAGTCAAAATACTTAGCAAACTTAACCATGAATAAAAAACGCTAGTATAAACATTTGGTGAATATATCAAGTTTTTGCGTTTTTTGATTTTTGAGTTAGGTAAAGCATTTTTAAAAAAATGTAGTTTGCTAAAACGTGGTTTTGCGTAAAAATTCCCGTTTTCTGGTAATTTTTTATATTTTTTTTCGATGCTTTTAAAAAGTTTGATTTTTGATTTGCCCAAGTACCAACTATCTACACTTTCCTTTCAGAAAAGTTACTGTTTAAGTAAATCGAAGCATTTTTACTGCCCAAAACGTAATTAGTAATTACACACAGAAAAAAAAACACACACACACATTGTATAACTAATAAATTTTATCACTCCGTTCAGAATCTAATACATCAATTTTTATTATTTTGATTATTTAGTGTTTTTATAAATTATTGAAATGTACCATACTTAGTGGTGTGCTCTGTATTTTAGTACTGTGGATCTGCTTCACTTACAAGGGACCAATTTGAGGAATAATATCATTGAAATGTATCAAGTCTGTTTTTTTTTTTTTGTACCATCTGACATGTTAGTCATATGTTTGAATTAATAATTCCCCCTTCGTTAAAGGACCTGAGTGTAGAATTGCATGTTCTAGAACAAAAAATTACATAGATAGAAATTAAATGTGAAAATATACATTGACTACCTATAGTCATTGTATCATATTATTGAATAAGTGATGCAGAAATTGTACTGGAATTTATTATACTAGACTAGCTCTATAAAAAAATTGTTAGAATTAAGTTTCTAATGTAATGTATATTAATTCTCCAATAATTCTGGTCTTACAGTACTTCATAAATATTATTTGACATAGCAAATTTGGCTGATGTAATTTATTCATTATAATATATAAATATAATAACAGAAGATTATTAAATATATGAAATAGTAAATACATTGGATTGTATTTTTATTATCACTAAATTGATTAACTCTATAGTCTATCTTCATCACAAGCTATGCTTACAAAAGGTAGATAAATAATTACACTGTTATTTTATTACCTATGTATTCTGTCCAAATATTTTACTGATTTTGTGAAACAAAAATAAATAAAAATTATTAAACATTATGAAGTATTTTTTACAATGATAAAATGGAAATAAAAAATAGGATTTGCCTAGAATATTGTAAAAAAATGCGTGTATATTTAGTACAGGTTTCGAAAAACATTCATTACCTATATTATATCAGGTATAAAAAGCGCATAATAATAATATATTTTAAAATAATTTAAGTTAAGGTATGTTCTAATAAGTACATTTCGAAAAAAAAAAAATTATATTTTTACTTATTTTCAAAGAGAAATAAAGTAAGTAAAATTTACCACAAAAGCGCAAAATACGTATTTAATATGGCATGCCGCCGATTTTGTATGACGACGACGTCACTGGACCGGGGATGGTGCGGGGAGTTTGAGTTTGTTTACATGACTATGAGGCAACCTGTTTACTATTTTATTAACCTTGAGATAATACAATGTTTTTATCAATGCAGTGAAACGTAACATAACCACGGTTGTGCAAAGGTTACCCATTTTGCAAACTTTCAATCAGTTCAACCCATACTCTATGGTTCAACCATAGAATCTAAATTGTTCAACGTTGTGAATGTGGTGATTATAGAGTATTGTTTCGTACACAATTCAAGATATTATCTTAATCGTGTTTTCGTACTTCTGCGGTTACTTGTATTGTTAATTGTTATTTTGAGTGTAGAACTGTAGAACAAACTGCCAGAGTGGAGACTCCAGGATGGTATATTATGACAACCACAATGTAATATTATGTTGATGTTTGATACGCGATTATGAAATAACCGTAAACCGTTATAAAAATTAGTTGCGTCTCGCAGATGCCGACTTGAACGGTAAAGTAGTGTTCAGAAGAATTACTGTCGCGATATCCGAGATTATATTATGGCGCCGACTATTCATAATAATGCATCTCAAGAAAAAAGGCCACAGCGGCCCATTGAAAAAAGGTAAAACTGTTGATATTGGTCGGCAATCCTACTCAATCGCCAACTTTTTTATTCTCTCTTGTTGATGTTAAATATTTATTTTTACCGATATTTTTGTTTACAGATCGGATTTGGTGTGCAAAGTGAAGTATTGCAATATGCTCCCGGACATACCCTTTGATCCAAAATTCCTCTCATATCCGTTCAATCCAACAAGGTTGGTTATTTTGTTTGCAGTACTTAGTACATTTATTATTTACCATTCAATTTTGTATTAATAATTCATGATTTTATTTTCTTAGATTCATACAATATAACCCAACATCTTTGGAGAGATCATATAAGTTTGAAATTCTAGCAGATCATGATTTAGGAGTTGGTATCGACTTGGTTAACAAAGATATGTATACAACTGACTATAATGTACAAATGGAAGCTGCTGACGAAAAAATTTTAGAAGAAGACATTTTAGCTCCACAAGACTCAAAAAGGTATAATTGTGTTTTCTAAAAAGTGAAAAAAGATAAAGAATATAAAATCATTTATCACTCAATAATACAATAATAGCTTACTAAAATATAGTGAAACCTAACAATGCAGATCCTTAATTATCCTTAATTAAAAATAGTTTTATTCAAAGTCTGTAGGATTATGAAGTTATGATCCATTATGATTTGGTATTTAGTATTGTTATAAGTAACAATATTTCGGTATTATCAACATGTCTTATCAATATTCTATGTTAGTATATTTAATAAATTTTATAGTACTCTTCTTATTGGTACTTGGGATAAGCTAATTAATTACTGTAGTAAAACCAAAACAATTTTATTATAAAATATCAGTTTAATCCAAATCATATTTCATAATTTATTTTTTGCCTTAAATTGTAAAATGTTATCAATTGTCATACTTAATTTTATGGTTAATGAAAAAATAAATTTAATTTAATTTAAATCTTCAATTTAAGGTATAATTAATAATACATAAATAGTTATTAGATAATATTATACTATATTACAATAATAAAATGCATACTTATAATAATTAATAATTAATATTATATTGGTATTTAGGTATATTTATAAATTGGCAAGTTTGAAAATCTAATTCACAAATTTCAATTTCTAGGTCTAGGCATCACGCTAGAAGTGTGTCATGGTTAAGGCGTACTGAATATATTTCTACTGAACAAACCCGGTTCCAACCTCAGACAATTGAAAAAGTAGAAGCTAAAGTTGGATTTAGTATCAAAAAGAACTTTAAGGTATTTATAAAATAAGAGTATTCTTATCTACTATTTCAGTTATTCATTTTATTTTTAGGAAGAAACTCTTTATATGGATAGAGATAGTCAGATGAAAGCAATTGAAAAAACATTTGAAGACAATAAAAAACCTATTGAAAAACATTACAGCAAACCAAATGTTCATGCTGTTGAGACGTTTAATGTTTTTCCAGATTTCAAAGTAATATTAAAAAGAATTTATTTTGTAAAGTAATAATTTAAGCGTCTTTATCATTTATATTATTATATAGAATTGGCGGTATCCATGTGCTCAAGTCATTTTTGACTCTGATCCAGCACCAATGGGTCGACCAGTACCAGCACAAATAGAAGAAATGTCTCAAGCCATGATTAGGTAATTTAAACTTAATAATATTTTTAACTTGAAAATCTATCATGAAAAGTTGTAATTATATCACCAAACTATAATTTTTTGGGGGCATTGCACTGATAAATAGTATTACTGATACAATAAAGCAGTGATGTCAATATTTCATCGGTTGAAATAAGATATGACATAACTACAGATTTTCAACTCTAACACGTCATTAGTTCTTTCCACTTAGGCAATTAGTTGCAGACTAAGAAAACAAAATTTTTATATTGGTTATTAAATTTTTTTTGTCATGTATGAATTCAAAAGCTGTTGATTAAACTTTCAATACTCACTGATAACTGATTGGACTAAAATCTGTAGTTGATAATTATATGAAATCTTGTGTAAAATCTTGTCAAAATTAAATCTTTTTAACCCTATCACTTAATGACAATATCTTGTTACTACATTTTCACACGAATAAAAAAGAAAAGTTAATGCTACAATGGGCTGTTCCAAGATCTAATATATTAAAATTACTTATTTTACATATTCAGTTAATAACCCATATTTTTGAGAACAAATAGTAATTATTAACAATATTCTAGTTATAATATATTAACTTAACTAATTGTTAATGAATGTGTTTTTGAGAAGGATGGATGATACCATGATTTTTATAAGAATTACAATCAAATTTCATTCTTTCTTATTCATAAATACTTTTTCATTGTACCAATTTTAATTGTAATTTTATAGTATAATTATTTAGGAATATTTTTTACATTTTATCAAATACAATAAATTGATAATATAGTTTCTTGTTTTATTCAAATCCAAAATTATACAACCATTGTAGTGTATATGAAAAGTTTTATAAATTTATTATTTTTTATAAGTAATATGTATTGAATTAAATAAAAACATAAAATCTATGAATATATGTTATAATGAAGAAATGAATTTCAGAGGTGTGATGGATGAGAGTGGTGAACAGTTTGTGGCTTACTTTTTGCCATCTGAAGAAACAATTGTCAAACGACGTGAAGATGCTGTTGATAATCGTCCATATGATGATGACTACGAATATGAATATAAAATGGCTAGAGAATACAATTGGAATGTTAAAAGCAAAAGTAGTAAGGGCTATGAAGAAAATTATTTCTTAATTGTACGATCAGATGGGGTGTTTTACAATGAATTAGAAACAAGGTAAATATAAACTTCTATATATATATATATATAACTTATAATATATTGAATATCATCAAAATTTTAAATTTTTAGAGTACGTTTAAGTAAAAGACGACAAAAAATTGGTGTGCAAAGTAGTAGTACTAATACAAGATTAATTGTAAGGCATGTCCCGATAAATGAACAAGAATTCAGTGTTCACAAATTTAGAGAAAAACAATTACAACCATACGATGAAGAAGAAGAGACTAAAGCTGAAGAAGCTGCTAAAAAAGCAATAATTGGTAGCTATTAATTATTCCATAATAGTCTTATTTAAATATACCATAAATTAATGTTTTCTGCAGTTTGCATTTATTATGACTTATGTATTAGAATGTTCTAATTTAGAAGCTTGATGGGCGTAACTCCCTTTTACAAATTAAATAATGGTACTATCATATTGTATCATAGTTAATTATGCTTTTGAATTCAAGACTTGACAAAGCAATTTAAAAAATAAAAGTCTATGTGACTATGTATAGTAAAAATGTCTACAAGATATAATTCATAGTATTTTAACTTATAAAAATGTAGCTTATGGCCATTGCAGTCAAAGTTTAAAAAAATAACAATAACTAACATTTCTCTATGGTTATATATTAAAAAATTATTAAAGAAAGTTCATAAATTGAAAAATGAAAACATTCGGTTTCTAATTTCTCTTTAAACATACTTAATTGTATATTTTTATTTTTTCAGCTGCTAAAGAAAGTGCAAAAGAAATGGCTACTAAAAATAAAAATGATAGTGATAATGATGATGATTCCAAAAAAGGTAATATATTTTTTTCATGAGGGCTCTAAAATTGACATAAATTTTACAGACCTTATAGTTTTATATTAACTTAATCAAAATTTATCAATTTTACTAAATTCTAAATATAATTTCTTCATAATGCATTGACGACAATCTGAAATGTAATACAGTATTGTGACTTTAATTACTGTAACTAGATTATATCTTGTTAAATATTTTTTTTATAATATTTCCTATTTATTAGTTTTTAATTTAATTTAGCCAATAAATTATGAGTAATGATTTATGAAAATTTTGGAAAATTGCTTTGTTTATATTGCTCAATATGTATAGTAAATTTATTTTTATAATTTTACAGAAGATGACAATAAGAATAATGTTGGTTCTGATAGTAATGCTTCTGATGAAGATGATGAACAAGATTCATTAACTATCAAAAAACGAACTGTTAGTGAAACAGTTGATGATAGTGATCACAGTAAAAATAAAGTACATGCAGATTCAGATAGTAATGATGAAGAGAGTAATGAAAGTGATGATAATGTTAAACCTTCGGATAAAAGAAGTCAACGTAGTGCTAGTGAAGGAAATTCAGATAGTAGTACCGCATCAAGTATTAAAAAATCAAGCAGTCGGAAAGTTGATCGTCATACTCCTATTAAAGATAGCTCCGGAACTGATGATAGTGATAAATCCGATGACGAAAACATTACAAAGAATAGGAATGTATCTCATAGTGCAGACAGTGAAGAAGAAAATATTTCTAAAGAACTATCAGTTGAAGATGGATCAGACAGTGAAACTGAAGTGAGAAGTAAAAAGAGCTCAGAACGAGCAGCTAGTGGTAATTCAGATTCTTCTTCGATTACTAGTAGTGATCAAGAAAGTGATTAAGTGTAATAATTAATACTTTGTATGACTTGACTTTGACTAGCTTGTAAATAAAATGAATAATGTTTGATGCCTTGCATCCATAAACATTATAAGTCATTTTAACACTTTTTTAATGATTATTGTTAACCAATTTTTCAATTATTATTATCCAAAAACTCAATCCTGTGTTAGACATAAATAAATCTTGTTAAATTATGGCAACAATTGAAAATCTGTAATGCAAATGTTATTCAACCATACATGATGTCCTATTGGAATTTACACAGACCAATTATCCAGTGTTAATAGAGATAATCAAATTATGTTTTTATTAGATTTGATGAACTAAAATTATTTTGTCAATGAGTTTTGTAAATTATAAATATTTGTAAAATTCAAAGTAACCTATATACCATTTATACAATTTTAAATAATATAAAATTATCAGCAGTCTTTTATTGGATAAAAGCAGTGGTGATAATAATAATAATTTACGCTATTTTCTTATAATTAAAATAATAATTTACTTAAAATGAAAACTGAAATTAAACAGTCAATATTTTTTTAAAAAAAATAAGCACTATAAAATTTTGAACTCACAAAAAATTTAAAATAAATAGTAAATCTTGGTGGGACATTAAACTTACTCTCTTTTTTTTATTAGAAATAATTTCTTTTATCATATTTTCTCTCAGCAAACATTTAAAAGATGGTTTTAGAGGAATTTAATAGGCCAATTTTTTTTATTTTATTAATTTTACTGTGTTCAATTACTTGTTGAAAAAGTAAAATAGCAAATTGTCTTATTAAAAATGTTGGGGAACATTGATGTATTGTTATGATATGCTGTATTTAATCAAGTTGTATTTTTAAGTGTAAAAAAATAATGGAAACACATTTTTTAGTTTCTTAGAGTGCATATGTTTGCAAATATTTTAAACAAATTTTAGAATATTAAGTCCCGAACATAGCATTTACAGAAATTTTAAATATATTATGATTTATTAGTTAATACAATTAGGTACATATTATTATCTAGATTTATGATTTACAAAATAAAGTCCAACTAAACTTTTCCATTTCCCAACATGTAAGATGATTAAATGTATTCTTCTTGCCCAGGCAGTTGGCTGCAGCCTGCATGTTATCTTTAAACATATAATAATATATCCATAGAACTAGTATGATTGATTAAAATTCATCATTATGTTCGCATAGGTCTGAATAGTATACAATACTACAATAGTGTTCACTATTCAGTGGTACAACCAGAAAAAACGAAATATAGTATCAATTAATCATATTATCATATTATAGTTTCTTTTTTTTTTTTGTAATTTATTAGATATATTAAATATTTAACCAACGTACACAGATATACATATTTCATGAACACTTCCGACGAAAGCTTCATTTTTTTGTCGCCTAAAGACCCTAAACGATAATTCTTGGATACAGAAATGGACACGATAAGTGCATGATAATTCGGTAGACTTCCACAAGCCGTATGCGGGTAGAGGTATTGTTTGTTGATTTATAGTAAACGCTATATCCGAGATCGAGATGATGGTAGATGAGTAATCAGGTATTCCTTACGATTATAATACATATTCATCCAACAGTCCGTGTTCGATCAACATTAAGCCCGCAGCCGTACTGCCGCTATAGTCCGTTCGTGACGTTTGCGTGTTTTCAATTGACCGACTAACCGATGCCTAATTAATATTTTATTTTAATACATTCGAAATATGATTATTCCTGTATGTCTGTTCCTCCGCTCTCGCTACCCCCCCCCCCCATATCGCATATTCGCATTGATATCCGTTGGCCGGTGTACCGAGTCACCCCACCTGGACAACGTTCGCGACCAGCTGACCAACGATGGGTGGGGAGGGGGAGGAGAAGTGGTCCGTGCCGATAGCGGAAAGAACCCAAGGGCAACACCGTACAGACCAAACTTGCCAAACACTATTATCTCCCGGGACATTTGCATAACAAGTTCGCTAGATAAAGGCAACAATAAATAATAATAATAATAATAATAATAATGATAATAATATAACATTGGACGGTGTTAAAAGTGTGTGGTACGTCGCAGTTATTAGCTATTTATAATAACAATTATAATACCAGTACTGTGTAGCTGTAGTACAAAGAAACGGTCGACAGCATTCGCTCGTCAGTCGTCAGTGTCCGATCGGAGTGATGGTAACGTGAGTTGTGTCGTTGAAATAATTTTATCTCGATCCTCGCAATTCCATCGACCGATCGAAGTTTCGTTGTTCGAAGACGTCGAAGGTTTTCATTGCCGCGTGGAACAACAAACCAACGCGCACACGACGAACCCATAGCACGAACTCGAGATCATGGCCGATATGATGTTTGATTATCAGTTCCGTTTAATATTGATCGGTGACAGTACGGTTGGCAAAAGTTCGCTGTTGAAATATTTCAATGACGGTAAATTCGTGGAGGTAACTACATACCCATGTCACTTGTCGAATGAGACACATTTTATTTAAATCAAAATTGTTTTTCTTGTTTCACCAGGTGTCTGATCCAACAGTCGGCGTTGATTTTTTTGCAAGAACAATACAAATCCCCAACGGGCCACGAATAAAATTACAGCTGTGGGACACCGCTGGCCAAGAGCGGTTCCGGTGAGTCTCGATTGCCTCCAGTTTTGTTCCCATTATTTCACATTCAATGCTCTTGATTATCGTATAATTTATTATTTTTTACTTGTACCTAGATCAATTACAAAATCATACTATCGAAATTCTGTAGGTGCTCTTCTAATATATGATGTAACTAAACGAGCCAGTTTTGAACATATACCCATTTGGATGAATGACGCCAAACGGCACATTGAACCTCATCGACCTGTATTTGTTTTGGTTGGATGCAAATTAGATTTGGTAAGTAAAAACTTTAAATAAAAAAAAAAAACATTAATTGGCATTAATTATCATATTATTACTTGAAAAACTAATTTAAATTATAAGGTTTTAAATTACTTTTCAAATTAAAATGTAAAATTTGTTCTTTAAAACGAATAAATTTATACTCTGTACTTATTTAATTTATTTTAGTATTATTTATAATTAAGTCTGAGAATATTTTAAATTCTCATTATAAATGTATAATAACGAAATAAATGGCTTCTGGTATATTATGGACCTAATTATATTTTATTATAAATTATGTGAGTTAACGAATAATATTTAGATCATTTTGATTAATTTTATTAAAAAAACACAATAGTTATTAATACACAGACATTATAGATAGTTTTCATTATAGTTAAATTCCTTTTATTCAATATTTTTCTTTTTCATTTATTATTGAAAATACACATGTAATTTAATTTCTGACACCTTACTTCAAATTAATCACAAAAAAACCTGAGCTATTGTTTAAATAATTAATTTCTATACACATTTTATAATCAAAAAAAAGTATATCTCTCATTACATGACATCTACTCAAATTTTTCATAATTTGACTTATTATTACAAATATGAAAAGGAAACTCAATAGATATATATGTTAAATAAATAAATTATATACAAATAATAAATAATAATAAACAAATAGATATATTTGTTAAATTATGCATAAAAGAGACAGTTCTGCTATGATCAGTGGCGATACTAACTTTTTATAACTAGTATGCCTCGATTTGTTTGAACATCCAGTCACTAAGACCAAACAACAATATTGGTCGTAAAAGTGCATACACTAAAAAAATCTAAGTCTTGTGCTGGACTGCTGGAAAAAAAATATAACAAATTTTTATTTGTATTATACTTTTTATGTTTTACATATTAGGTATTATTACCTTACCTTTAATAATATATTATCAACATGATATGATTCTTACATGTATATTTCTATATTTTATTTTAGTATTTGGTTGATGTGTTTAATTTAATATTGTATCTTATTATATCATATTAATTGATATTCCAGTGTTTTAGTAGGTATCGATTAAAAAAGTTAAAAGGTTATCTATTTTCTTATAATATTTAAGTACTTAAAATATGTAAGTCTCATTATAATGTGCATTATATAGTGCATATAATAATATTCACATTGTGATGTATCAACCTATTTAAAGAAAAAAGAGATAAAAGTTAAAATTTTGTCAATAAGTTTAATCAACTAATAAAACCTATTTGTTAGAATAGACTTATCGGCTTATTCTAGTATGTAATTTTACCCTAGTCTTTAAAAATTATAATTCCATTCATAAACATTGAATAATAAATATCATATATTCCTGTTAGAGTTAATTTGTTTAATGTATTACAGTAAATCCATAAATAATTGAGCTCTGGTAAAACACAAATTACAATAATATCAATAAACAATAAACATGATTATAAAATTATTTACTCTTGAAAAAGTATTATTGAGATTAAGAGTCATATGTTCTACTTAAAACAAACATATTATAAAATACATAACTGTGCATTTCAGTATACACAAAGGGTTACAAGGTTAAAATAACAATAAATTAAATATTATTAAAGTAAAACTGTGGCGTGGTGTGGCAGAATAGTTAGCTGCATTTACTCTCAGTGCTGCGGTTATTCACAGCTTGGCGCGGCTAACAGTTGGATGGTGACTACATGACTCCAGTAGCATTGTCCTTGCCTACACACATGTTGATGTATTTAACTCCCCTACAGTTATTCTTACTCAAATGAAACCTACCAAAAAAAACCACATCAAGGCCTAATGACTAAGGGCCATTAAAAAAAAAAATAATAATAATAATAATAATCATATTAATACTTGAAGGTGTACCAACATTTTATTTGAGTTACCAAGAATTTCTAGCAATTCAAATTGAAGCTATCCCAACTTGATTTTATGTATATATTTACTAATATAAACAAATGTGGTTAGATTACAGCACAGTTATACAGATAATTTTGATTTACAACGTATGACTCATAATATTATAATGCATTCAAATTGTCACATTTTTCTATTATAATATACTATACCTAAAACAAAGTTAATACTATAGAGCGCAATAGTGGTACACTAAAAATATGGAACAACTTGAAATATTTTCACATCAATAATCAATATATTCTGAGCCAACTTATTAGGAGTTAGTATTAGCACAGTTTAAGAATCCATTAATTTATGATTTATTTATTTTTAAACAGGTTAATAATGGTGCTAGTAAGAGGGAAGTGACTGAAGAAGAGGCCAAACAGTTTGGCGCTGAACATAATATATTTACAGTTGAAACTTCTGCAAAAACTGGTTCGAATGTTGAACTAGCTTTTTCTGCCATCACCCAAGAAGTAAGTATAGAATGATTTATTAAATATTCCCCATGGACTGACTTATTTTTTGTATTATTTACTTTATAAGGTTACCAATATTATTACCAATTATATAAAACTTCAAAAATGTATGGTTAATTATTTTTTTTTAGATTTATCAGAGGATAAAAAGTGGTGAATATCAAATGGAAGAAGGCTGGGATGGCATTAAGAGTGGATATTCACATCATTCAGCTAATATAGATTTTAATAATTATATTGAGGCAGAACCAGCTAAGTCGTGCTGTTAAATAACTCAAATCACTTTAACAAAAGCTTTTTACTCCTTTTTTTTTCTATAACAATAACAATTTTATAAAACAAAAGTTAAGCATTGACAACTTTTTATGTTTATTTGACAAATTAATAACCTAAGGTAAATATGTAAACTACATTTAGGAGAATGGTATAAGACTAGTGTTTCATGAATTATTATAGACTAGAGATTATTATAGTTTTATATATTATGTACAATCTTTTTTTTTCTTGCACATAATTATATTTTTTTAATGTGAGTATTTTACAATTAAGCTTTGTATAAATTATGTGTTCTACTCAAGAATAAATTACTATAATATGTTAGCTAATTTCTAAAATGAGTTTTTTAAGTTTTATTATTTGTTTCCAAATGACAGCATACACTGTCTTATTGCTTGCTGGCATAGATGATAATCCCTGAAAGGAGGTACCATGTGTTTATGTAATAATGATAACAGTGACATGAATTCTGGTAATGCCTTTTCATAATCATGCTTGTCCATCAATCGTTTTGCAACACCATATTTATTTTCTGTATCCTTAAAGACATATCATTATCATTATTGTTATTTGTATTATTGGTGTTTTTTCAAGCAAATTGAATAATACCTGTAAAATTTTCAAAGCCGCTAACAGATTAGTATTCTTTGAGCAAATATTACAGCATGCTACAAATTCAATAGCATCTGTTGACACAGTAATCGCATTTTCACAATTTGTACACCTGATCCTGAGTGATGTATCTGTCTTCATTTGTTCCCAAGTTGGCCAATCTTGACAACAAGCAGTACAATTGCATTCAAACCAATATCTATGATGACACAATCACTTTGTATTAGATAATTATTTTATGGGTTTAACTTAAAATTGAGGAAATTTAAACGTTTTACGTGTACAAAATAAAATTAATTTCAACAAAAAACGTGTTAATTTTTAAAATTTACATACTTAATATGTGAACCTTGTTTGATTTATTTTTGAAATTAAAAACCTCAATTTTGAGCTGTACAGCTTTGCTGTAATATTTAATTCATTGGAAGAAATTGAATTATAGACACCAAACATAATAGTATTTTTATCCTCAGAGTTAATTTTTATTATATTCTATTAGCCAAACCTAGTTTTGAGTTTCTGTTGTCGGTCTCCTTTTGGATGGAACATGAACATTGGACCATAGTTTTCTGTGATCGCTTCTCCAGCACGTAAATCACGAATGTTGTGCACTATGACAGTCGTTCCTTGATGGTATCTACGTTTGGTAAAAACGAATCAATCGACTTTGTATACCATGTACTAGTATAGGTGTATAATATTATTATACCTGACTACACAAGGATCGCAAGAGTGATTCAGCAATGCTAACGTAGGGTAAATGGCGCCGCCGATGAAAACTGTCTGTTGCTCGTTGTCCTGTTGTTGAAGTTCAGATACTTCAAACGTGTTGAATTGGAGTATCAACAAATGATGTAATAACAGACTTCCGATGAACAACTCGTCGTCGGTGAGGAAACTGCTTTTATCGTTACAGTCCACGAAGTAATTCGTCTTTTTTAAGCAATGCAAATAAAATGCAGCCACGTGCGTTCTGTGCAATATGTCCTGTGCGGACCTCATTTGTCGATGGGTGACCAAGTTATACAAGTTAACATAATTGTTCGGTTCGTGTTTTCCAACCGGCCTTTGAGTCTGAAAAATAATGTACAAACTGAATGGTCGAATTTTCACATCAAATTAGTCAAACTACGGTATAGGTGGTATACGTATTATAAATAATTATGTACTTAATAATAATAATATTATAATCGTGATGATGTATCCGCGCGCTAAAATACGCGTCAAATAACGTCCGATGAGACTACATACAGTTCTAATAAACAATCGTTATGTGATGGAAAGTAGGTATTTGAACATCGTTAAATCTTCTGTGTTTAAAAAAAAACTTAACGTTGCACGATTTCAAAACCCCCGATACATCTACAGACGAAGAAGCTCATGGCTCATCGCTTACGTGGTTCAACTTGGGCTGCAGATCCACGAAATATTTTAACGGCCGTTGCGTGATTATTCGAAGCGCAATCAAGCACGTGATGGAAAGGCCAGCCTTTAAAAGCGTCGGCAAAAGCGGGCACTCAATCGCATGATAAGACCTCAAGGCAATTTTCATGCACAGTTCACTGCAAAACGCCACTCTGTTGCAGTTTGGACACGGCAAAGGCGCCACGAGTCTGCAAAACAAAAAGATTTAAATATAGGTAACCGATGTATAATATGTGAAACTCACAATCTTAATCATGAGAGGGTACTTAGTCACATCTGTTGTGCAGTGGGACGAGCTGTGAATTTATACGTTTCGAATGACCCTAAATGTTACACTTACAACGTGTCTTAAAATGTAATTAAAAAAGAAAATAAAGTTTAACCAAACAGATATTCCTTGCATAGTTGCATGACTTTGCTCGACATGTAAAAGGAAAAAAGTAAACAAAATCGTTGTACATACTACAAATTACAAAGTTGAAATATGTACTGCGGAATGGGTACCCACATAGAATTAGATTCTGCAAAAATTGTTTAACAGCAACAAAAGACGTAGGTACTTTGCAATAAATTCACAGTCCTGGGCTATATTAATCATGATTTATAGAACTGCTTGTATGGCAGAGTTTGAATTCCTAATCGGCTTTTGTGGAACGATTTCAACCTTTAGCACTTATTAGTTGTCGAGAAAAAGCTCATACACGAAATAATCTATATATTATATTCATGCATATACCTACCTACGTAGTCTATATCAGCGGTTTCCAAACTTTTACGACAACGGTACCCTTAAAATATAGTTTGTGTTTTACGGAACCCCAATAATAGGTATTTAATTCCAACTCGACTCCAGTTTTTTAATAATATTTTTCCCAAATATATAAAATAATTTTCTCAATAATCACATACATACTCTGGTGATAGAACCCTTGCAATTGTCCCACGGAACACACTTTGGGAAACGTTGGTCTATACGTGTACACGAAAGTAGGTACATAATATAGGTATTATATATTATATTATAATAATATAGTCACTTGGAAAAACAGTGGGTGCAATTGGAATGGCAGAATTCGCGGAGCAACACCGACGCGTACGCCCGCTCGGCAAGTAGGACTTTTCCCACGGGCACGTCCTTGCTGGCCACAGCGTGCCTTCCTTCCGTATCGTTGTACTCAATGGACACGGCTTGACTTGTCGCCGGATATGTGTCGTTCTGCTCACCGTACACTCTCGGCACCTTCCGTCCACCGGCCTGCGTGGGTTCTGCGCAAAACAAAAAGGCACCGCGTTTTCAATTTATTATTCGCAATCGCAACGACCAGTGTTAAAATGTATTAATTATATCGTGGTGCAACCGTTTTTCAAGTTCTTGTCCTTCGCCATCATCGTCAACATGACCTGCACGTCTAGCTGCCGCTTGCGCCGCTGGTCCAGCGTCAAATTCGAATCGTCCAGGGCCTGCATGGTGGCCTTGAACGATTCCAGAGCGGATTTCAGCTGTTTTGTCGCTAGCAAACACTTCGCTCTCCTGTACGCAATAATTCATAAATACATATCAGAACAATATATACATATAAAATAGCTTATAAATAATAAATGCACACACACGCCCCCGGAAAGCTGACTTGTAAGAAAAGACGCTTTTTCTATTGCTGAAAACGCGCAGTAAGTATATTGACTTCGTTCTCACATCTCACTGTAGTATAACCACCAGTGATATATGCTGATAAAAATCCTTTATCGCGAGCTTTAACTGATTGAAAATATTTGAAAAGACTAGGCTAATCGTCTACAACCGATACATAGAAAAATAATTACCAATTTGTACTGCATTTAAACGTGTGATTTCTGAAAAACAGAATAATAAGCAAAAGTTTCTTTCTAATAAAAATCCCACTCATTCGACCCAGTGGCGGATGTAGTATCTATGCATAGTGAAATTTCAGGTGAAAATATTTTAGATCTTTCAAGTAGGTATACTGTTTTCAATTTTCATATATCATAAGTGATCCTGATTTAAAGCAAATTTGTGTCAAAGTGTCAAGTTTAGCGTTGTTAGATTTATTATTAAAGTAAACTCACCTATTAACAAACTCAAAGGGAAGAACATCTTCCCTTTGAAGAAATATCTTTTCGTCGATCTTTTACGATATTTTAGTTTGTAAGAGATTTATGATTATGTAAAATATTACAATTTTAAAGCTTCTAGCTTACTTAAAAATTAAATTATAATAGAAAACTAACGAGAAGACACAGATAATGATCTTCCCTTTTAATTCGCTTACAGTTTACTCTAATAATTTAATAACAAAAATACATTTAAATCTAGGCTTTCATTAAATTCTAAAATATAATATATAACTTTTTTGTAGACTTAAGTACCCACAATTTTAAAATTTTCTACAATATCTAAACTCTATATCTTTTTTTTGGGGCTATATTTTTAGGTAGGTACTAATACTTAGTGATGGAAAATTGGGTATTCTTCATTTTTTGTCCGGGTACAACATAATTGTTAATGTGACTAGATGTGTTTGTAAAAAAATTAGTCCATATGGAAAACAATTTCTGTACTCGCCACTGGTCAAACCAATCTTATTTTAAGTATGTTTATATTATACTGCGCATTAATTTAGACTCTAAATATTAGAGTACGGAGACGATTTTACTTCGTTATATTAATACCTACCTATTTACTTTAAGAAATAACAAATTTGCGTTTTAGAATCTAAAAAGTGCGGTTTTTTTATAACTGGTATATCTTAAAATCAATCGACATATTCAAACATGAATTAAAAATGTATGTATTATATAATGGAAAATTATTATTTTTAGTGTGATAGGTACAGCTAGTTTGCTAAATACACCTATCTCGAACTTAGTTTTGCCACAAGTCAAGTAAACTACTGCGATTTACTATAAGTAGGTACGTTAAGCAGTGGCGTATTTTTAGAGTTTTTGCGGAGAGTCTAAAAATTAAGTTAAGTAAATATGTATATTTATCAATTCAATTAATGGTCTCTGTGTATACAGTGCAAGTCATTTATGATTTTTGAACCTTTTTTTTTTCTTCTGGGTCAAGAACCGCCCCCGAAAATACGCCACTATCGGTACTAGGTAAGCTGTGCCGACCCCAGGTCATACAAATACGACGCGTATAATAAATAATAATTGTATTGTATCCATAATAATATAATATGACAGAATACCTATCGAGAACTTTGTATCGCAGGTCTGCGGGGTATCCGTGGTCGAGCGCCTGCCGTATGTCTGAAACGGCTAGGTCGTACTCCTTCATGTGGTACAGACACGCCGACCGATTGGCATAGATAATCGACAGCTGAGTCAGCCAATCTGTAACACGGACATACGGTTATGGTACGCGACTGTTAAAATTATATTGTATTACATCCAGTGCCCAGTGGTGTATTTTTTAATATATTTTTGGGTATATGCACTATTGAACTATATTTTATTCAAAAGAATGTTTTTCTCGCTACACTCGAAATGTGGAAAAACTACCGATTACATTATCATACAAATTCCAAAAAATGTATTATAATTTTCACTTTTTCAATTTAGACACAGTCTTTGAGTTTGTATGAAAATAAAATTTTAACTATTATTCAAATTCTAGGTTTTAAAAAAGTTTTGAATAAACAAAAAAGCTAATTCTAGCTTGTTGGTAATTTGATTTATTATAATTATTATTTATTAAGTTATATACATAGAATAAATTACAAATTATATAACAAGTATACCTACGCATCAACCAATGAATGGATTATCAATTATGATTTATCAATATTGCAGTAAGTTGTCCTTAGTGAGTATACCTGCGTATCGTCTATTTTTCAAAAAGTGTACGCTGTGATTGAAAAATACGTTATGGGTATATGCCGTATACCCCAGTATACCTTCTAATACACATTTTCATCTATTGTACAATAACAGCCCAGCGAAAACGATTCGTGGGCTCCGCATACGTTATGTTTCCATCCCGCGCGTATGTTTTCGCAGTGCCATTTTTGCGCTCGAGGCAAAACGCTGAACGTGGCGTACTCTCTTGTTCAACCAGGGACTGGAACCGTACCGAAAAGAACCGGTTTTGGAACCGGAACCCTTTGAATATTGAGAACCGGAACCTCACCGGAACCCATAATAAGATTTATTTAAAAACCGAAACCTCACCGGAACCCATACTTTATTGTAATGGTTTTTTATGGTTAATTTCGGTTTTGTTATAATTCCTTTTTTTATATATCAATCATTGGTAAATGGTATGTCATAAGAACCAAACAAATACGTAGAACTGTTATTATTATCAAGAGGATTTAATTATATTCAAAAATGAATCATTCAATATTTATATTTTGTATGTAATATGTAATAACTGATAAATGATAATATAATAGGAATTCCCAACAGAAATAAAAGTCTTTATTAACTGCATAATATTATTATGTACCTATAGAGTATAGATATTTTATTATCTACTAGCTGACTAGCTAGATTTACCACTATAACAAGTAATTCTGAAAATATGGTTTATGTTTATAACCAACTAGTGTTTATATTATACAATCGTTATCTGACGTACCTACAGCACGCCTCGTCTCGCGTAATCGTAACAGAAACCGTATACGCGTTTCTGTACCTACTTCGTCGTTGTATTTGTTACAAATTGTTAACTGTTGGTTGTCAGTAATTGTTACTGTTTTATATTGATTTTGTATATAAGAAAATGATAAAGGATTTTTAATTGTTTGCACTATTATTGAAAAGTATTCTAAAAGGTTTTTATATTCATATTGATATTTTACATATTTTAATAAGGTAATGCACATATTTCTAATTATTATAATATATCTTATATCAACGAGGTAAATTATTTAAAGTAATCAGATTAAAATCCTGTGAAAG